>APFE030561900.1:173192-257980 GCA_000404065.3 Pinus taeda | reverse complement strand
TGAAGGCTCACTTGGCTGGATTGGCCAGGGTTTTGGCCAAGGATAATGAAATTTCATTATGATTGGGTTTTTCCCTGGATTTGGGGTTTTCCCAGATAAACATGTGTATTTATATGTTTATGGTTATTGCTGGTTAATTTTATATTTATTACTCTCGGTAATTAATTTATGTCCTTGAGTAAATTTCTTAACAGATTACTTGATCAACTCAAAATAAAAAGGGGAATATGTGATTCTAAGTTAAATGAATTTTAGATGCTTTGAGACAAATTTCTTTTACAATTTTTAAGAGTCAAGAAAAAGCTAAAGATGACTCTAGTCGCCTTCGATTTTTAATGAGCCTGAAGTGACAAGTGCTCAGATGGACCTTTTCTGTTAAGGAGTCTAAAAATGAATGAAAGAGACTAATCTGGATATCTAGATAGAGGGATTACCAAACCAATAGAAAAACTATAGAATACTTTTTATGGTATGGCAGTCAATCCTCCCGAATGTTGTGTTCAGTGCATTGTGATCAATAGGGTGGTAGACACGGCTTCCTAAGGATAAAGGATATAGCCTATTGTGGTCTCCCAATATATACTTGACGGTACGTGGGAGCACAAGTCCGTACTAGCACTTGTTGCCTCAAAGAGGAGGAATCACCCAACCTACGATGAAATTGATAGTTACCAGGCTTTACGACGCCGGAACACGTCTCTAGCCTAGACTTCTAAATGTTGTGCATTAGGTTCCAAATCATTTTTATGTTCATTGAATTCATTTTATAGTTGACCTTTCTTAAGAAGTTTGCCTTTAAGGTTCACTACATGATTTAGATATACAATTCCTAAATATACGATCTAAGATGATAAACAGTCGTTTACTCTTCTTTTTGCAATGAAAATCCTAGCTACTAAGGAAAGAGAAGCGAATTTCTTTCAACATAGAGCAGAGAGCACACACTAGATGACTGTCCTAAATCAAAATCAACAAGTAGTCTAAATGAAAATGCACATGCATGTATTTGTTTTCTTCTTTCTTAATGTGTGAATGACAAAAATAATGCTATGTACAAATCTAAGTTATCTTTTCTTTCAAAGCAACAGTACTAACAATTTTCTCTTCAAAAGACGAAAGAAAGTCGAAGACGACACTTTGATATTTCAAATTCAAAAAATGAAAGGAGGACTAAGACGATACTTTGTGATTTTGAATTCAGAAAATGAAAGGAAGACTACTTTGTAATTTTGAATTCAAAAAACAAAAGGAAGGCTAAGACGACACTTTGCGATTTTGAATTTAAAAAACAAAAGGAAGGCTAAGAGCGACACTTTCAACTTCAATTTGAAAACTTCTTTCAACACTTTGAAATACTATTAATTCAAATCAAATACAAGAGTAACAGTGTAATCGACCATAAAAAAGAGTAGGATTATTTTCTTTGACTGAAAACAACACTTGCGACACTTCCAAATCAAAAGACGACAGTTCGATTAAGCTACTTTTTGTAGAGGAGAACTATAAATGGAAAAAAATACATTAAAACATTCACAAATATTTGTACAATGGAGGTTGAATAATGCAAAGGAAGGGAGTTTCAACAGTGGTATACTGATAATAGACAACAAAACTCCTGAATAAAGCTAAAGAGAGTGAAGAAAAAACCAAAATCTGGAAGCAGAAGCAGTCTTATTTGATCATCGCACCTATAACATTAGGAAACAGGGATGCATCTCACCTACTGCACATGGGAGGTGTGATGCATCCAGACTGTCAAAAGGAGATAGTGCGATGGTCCAGGGATGAGATTTTAACTTGGTTTTTAGTCACAATTTGTAGCTTAGTTCAGGGATTTAGGCTGAGCTAATGATAGTCAATAAATACAAAGCATAGGAGAAAACTCAAATAGCTTTATTGATAGAAAGAGTAGAAGAGAGGATTACAACCCATTGATCTGACCCAGCGTCATCCTCCCAACATGATGTATTTTGGCATCATAAAGCCTAGTAACTATCACTTTCATCGTAGGTTGGGTTATTCCTCCTCTTTGAGACGACAAGTGCTAGTACGAACTTGTGCTCCCACGTACCGTCGAGTATATATTGGGAGACCATAATAGGATATATCCTTTATCCTTAGGAAGACATGTCTGCCACCCTATTGATCGCAATGCATTGAACACAGCATTTGGGAAGATTTATTGTCGTACCGTAAAAAGTATTTTGTAGTTTTGCAATTGGTTTGGTAATCCCTTTATCTACATTTCCAGAGTAGTCTCTTTCATTCCTTTTCAGACTCCTTAACAGAAAAGTTCCATCTAAGCACTTGTCACTTCAGGCTCATTAAAAATCGAAGGCGACTAGAACCATCTTTAGCTTTTTCTCGACCCTTAAAAATTGAAAAAGCAAGTTGTGTCAAAGCGTCATAAAAATTATTTTAATCAGAATAACATCACTGTGCCCTCGTTGGTCTTAGGTTGAGAAAATGGAGTCCATTAATCAAGGGTTTCCCCTTGGGGGAAATCCTAGTCCTTTCTCCTCTTAGGGACATGTTGGTGCACCTCATATGGCCACAATGTCCCTTCCGGGACTGACAATTGGCTTGCCAGTATGGCTCTTCTCAACCTCTATCATTCAAAGCACCGTGATTCCCGAGCAATCAAATCAGCAATCAGATGATACTGAAGTTACCCCCCAGCCTTACTTCGTTTATTTCTCCCTCTCCTTCTTCCTCTTCGCTTGGTAAAGTTGCTAAAAATAAAAACCAAGTAACTAAGAAGAAGAAGAAAGAGAAGGAGAAGAAGAAGAAGAAGAAGCCAACAGTGAAAGGGGGCAACCTTACATCATCTAGCAAAAATCCACACGCTGCATCATCCAAACCTAAATCTCCATGTGTCATTTGCAAAGGATACCATTATCATCGAGATTTTCCTTGCATCCCATGGATCTTAAGGGACTCGTCTCCCCACTTGCACAATCCGGTGTCATCAACCTATGACGATCATGTTGAAAGTACACCGTCAACTAGTAAAAACGAAGTCATTGAACAAAAAGGAAGATCTAAAATTCCTTGTAGACTGTGTGAAGGTGATCATGCCATCCACCGTTTTCCCTTCCTAGATGAAGCTAAAAGAGTCTTGGATAACCGTCCTACTTCACCGCTGCAACTTCCTCCTGGATACAAGAAACTCTTGCCGGGTCCATCGCTAGTTGAAAATCTAACTGAAACACCTTTGTGGTCAGTCGAAGCACCTATCATTGAAGCAACAGCAGCAAAACGACTGCTCTTTTATTTTTCAATCATGTAATCTCCAGATTTGGTGTTCCACAAGTTATAGTCACAGATCATGGATCAAATTTCTGCAATCACATGATGGTTGAGTTGGTTGCCAAATTAGGACTGTCCCATGATAGCTCTACTCCATATTATCCACAATCTAACACGCAAGTTGAGGTGATCAACAAAGTCCTAAAGCACATGCTGCAAAGGATGATTGGAGTACATAAACGGAGTTGGCACCTAATCCTGAACTAAACCTTGTGGGCATACCGAACATCAGTGAGAAATGTGACCAAGCTTACACCCTTTCAACTATTGTATGGCCTGGAAGCGATCTTACCAGTTTAGTACGAAATTTCGTCCCTCAAGCCCGTAGTCAACCTTATCCTCAGAACTTAAGAAGAGGAGGCTCATTTCTTGGAATTAATATGACTGGATGTAACCCATCATGACGCCGCCTTAGCGAACAAAGCACATAAGAATAAAGTCAAAGCACAATTTGACAAGAATGTTAAACCCCGTGTCTTTTTAGAAGGTGACCTGGTCTTACTTTATGACCAGGAATCTGATAAATTGGGAGCAAGTAAGTTCCAGTCTTTATGGATGGGCCCCTATATTTTTAAGCGTGTATTAGCAAAAGGAGCCTACAATCTAGTAGATTATGATGGGATTCAACTGTTGCAACCCTGAAATGGGTTGTACCTTAAGCATTACTATGCTTGACGCAGTGTAGTAACGTCTTCATATGCTTTTGTTACATTTTTGTTTTCACTAAGAGTGATCGTTTTCGTTAGGTAATCCATTTTTGCATTTGTTGCAGATGTCGAACCTATTAGAGTCATTTATTGGATACGCTGACGGAGCGAGTCGTAGTTCGCGAAACCTATCTTCTGCAGCCTGGGCCATCTTTGATCCAAGCAGCGAGTTAGTGAGTTTCAAAGGGGTATGTATTGGCCAATTGATGAATGATATTGTTGAATACAGTGCGTTGATAGAGCTCCTCTCTGATGCCATCGTGCTTGGCACGCCGAATTGTCATCAGGCTAGACTCACAACTCGTCATTCTACAACTTACTGGCATCTATTCCGTGTGGAATCCAGCTATCTATCGTATGTTCCTAAGGGTCGAGATTTTGGAAAGGCAGTTTGATTCTATTCAATATCAACACATTTCCAGAAACTTCAACACATTAACCGATTCATTAAAAAATTATGTGTTAGATAGACATTTGCAACATTTATAAAAGAAAAGCATTTCATCAATATTTGCATCAGGATCATATAACTTAACCAAAATAAAGCTCCAAAAATAAAAAAATTATATAATTGTTTATAGTTTGTACATAGTGTTCTATGTCTAAGACAAAATCAGTCATATGACCGAAAAACTAAAAATGCTAGGGGGCACCCTAGTCTAATGGTGCTGGTGATAACAATTCACCACATGTGCAATCATGTGTAATAGCCTAGTCCATCGGCTTAGCACGCCAATAGTATGTCGTTGTAATCTCAGAGGTAGCTCATCGGTCCTCACATCTGAAATACCAAGGGTGAGACCCGTGATCTAATCTTGCAACAATACAAGAGTCTCGGCTACATCCAGATCATGAAGGACAACCCTCCCTACAACCTCTCCTACTGGAATGGCAGTTGCTGCTCTCAATGGCCCTGCTGGTCACATTGGTCCGATATCTGCATGAGCACATGAGTTTTGATTAGTCTTGATAAAATTTTAAAAAGCAAAAGAACATTATAAAAGAAATAAACAGAGATATGGTCAGATATTTTTACTTATGACACCCCACTACTCACCAGCCGACAGTGCCAAATCTGGGTCACCCAGGAAATCCATCCCAGCATATGGACACTTGGCATAAACCATCTGCTAACAGTTGAACCACTCAAAAAAGGCATCAGAAAAGGAAACCTGTGATTGACTAGCATTTCTAGCCATAAGTTCAACCCATCTCTGCATCTGTGGCTCAGTCGGTGGTGGTAGACCGAGTGAAATGTATTGTAGCTACATCAATGGGATCTTCTCAAAGATGAAAGCGGTCAGAATAGAACCATATCCAAAGTTCTTGGATCTTCCATTTTTCACATTGGTGAGTTGTTCTTTTATCACTGGAAGTACTGTGTCACACCAGTTGAATACCTTTGGTTCGAGCCATTCCAAGGCATATTGAATATAAGACCTGTTGGCCAAGTGAAGGGCTGCACTACCAGCCAATCTAACAAAGGTGAATAAAATAGTCCTCAATGACTTGTTGGTGACATCTCATATATTGATCTTGTCATCCCTGCTTGGTTGAGATCCTTCTCTACAATATCGACGAATATAATCCCTCATGGATTCGCCCCCACGGGTGGAACCTGATAGTGAGAGAGGGGCACCACACCTCGATAAATCGGTCAAGAAGTAAATGTCCTCAATAGTCAATGGGATGGATTTGCCTCTAATTTGGAACACTTGGTTGGTAGGATCCCATGCATCGAGGAAAAATTGCAACAAGTTGATTTGTTGCCTCATGCTAGATATGTGGAAGAAATTGAGCAAGCCATAGTTCTGCAATGCAGTTACCGTACCTGGATCATGTAAGGTAACCATGTCCTATTCTTCATGCTCGCGATCATGCCATGTAACAACCATTTTGCTCTGATGAATCTCTAAAAAACAAACAAGAGAAGAATTAGGATCCTAATTTGGCAAAAAACAGGCAAAATTTCCATGAAAAATCAGTGCAAGAACTTTCCTCCTTGCACCCATTGCACCCTAGCTGTGTACTAGGTGGGATGCATACTGACTGGCCAATGGCTAGCCTAGTATGCATCACACCTTTCAATGTATAATAGGTGCGATGGGGCCATAACGAAATATTCAAACCCTAGAGGCTCAGAAAAGTAGGAAAACATGCACAAAATAAAAAAAGGAAAGAATGCAAATGAAGAGCTCAGGGCTAGCTCCTACCTGGTCCAGACGACACCAAAAATTGTCCACAGAATCTCCCAGAATTAGCTAGTGAAAATTGAGAGGGAAATACACCTCCAGAGCTCCAAGAATCCCAAATTTGAATGAAATGGTAAAATGAGAGGTAAAAACTACTTTTATGTTATTACTCATGTAATTCAAGTAAGACATTAGTTTTTTAACTCATTTTCTAAGCATGTATGTACATTTCTAATCAGTTTGATGGAGCAATTGAACAGGTAGTATGACCGTCAAGAGAACATAGTGTTAACAGTGAATCGAACATCTTTGAATATTATCACGTGCAGTTTTATGCGAAGTTCAAGCTCGTTAAAAAATAAACCAAGCAATGAGCATATGTTCCACCAGAGTTTAAGCTCATTAAAAAATGAACCCACCTTTGGTAAATAACCATTGCAATCGCATTATCATCAGCTTTTAAGCCTTGGACGTGTTCTTATCATCACCTCCACTCCTTTTTAGCTGATCATACGCTTCCATTTGATTGTTTACCCCTTTTTAGGAATAGCTACGACGAGTGATCCTATCAACCACCTTCTTTACACTGCCATGATTGAAGAGTTCCAGCCCTCACCTAGAAACAACCGCTACCTGAAAACATCACTCATTCCTAAAAAAATGAGTCTCCTCTAAGCTCTTTTCCTCTGACTCGTAAAATATGAAAAGATTGCCGAGCAATTGTCCTCTCTAGCTCATTAAAACGATCGAAAGTGCTATCCCTCTAGATTTTAATCTTTTTGGACCTGAGGGATCATTACACAAAAAGAGCAAGTGCTTGTCTTGTTCGGCTCGTTAAAACTTTCAAAAATTCATCCCTTTCGTATTATTTTACACCTTTTCGGACTTAAGGCATTACATGGCGAAAAAGGAATATTGGATTTTCCTTTCTGTCCTTTTTCAGACTCTCTAAAAATGAAAATGACTGAGTTATATTTTTTGTTAAACTCATTAAAACAATAGAAACAATCTTGTCCATGCAGGCAAGAGCGAGTTTCACTGTCGCTAGGCTCATTAAAACATAGCAATGGGTTTTTCCGAAGGGAAAATTATAGAACAAGCATATGCTATCCTGCTCAAGCTTGACAAAAATAAAGAGGTACTGGTCAGAAATGACTAGGGAAAAATTAGGAAGAAAACTATAAGAAACATTATTGGTAGTAAGTCGCTCTTGAACAAGACACTTTCACTCCATCACCATGACTGATTCGGGTTGGGTTATTCCATTCACCAGTCATATTACCATTGGTCCAACATACCATCCATTTTTGGGGTTAACGCTACCAATCCATTTCAGTGTCGTTGATATGTTCAAGAGAAGTCTCTGAGAGAATTCACTGACCAAGCTTGTGTCTCATCTGCTACAATACCTTCACGCTTCATTCTTTTATGACCGCCACCCTAAACCCTATATCATCAGATCGTTTTCACCTCCACAAAATCATTTGCTCCATTCCGTGTTGTAGACGTGGGATTCATTAAGGCCCTCCTACGACGGGTCACTTCTTGTTGAAATCAGCTCATTATCCAAGAAGTTGACTTAGGAACAACCCTTTTAGTACTTTGAAGCTTGCATGCCTCAATGGAAAGTTTCTAACATCCGGTGATAGGTTTACATCAATGGTCTTCGACTGAAAGATTTTGCGTGGTGTTCAACATCGACTCATGTATTCACACCACGTTAATTTTACTGCAGTTCCTTGAGGGTCATTATCATTATCAATGATTCCTCTCACACCTGTTAATAGCTTACATCATTGGATGGTAATTAGGTGATGTCTTTCCATGTTCAACACCAGAACATCTTTTCACATGGATCGACTTGTACTTCGAGCGAAGATTGAATGAGTTTTGAAGACCTCAGATCTAGTTTCATCCATCTAGGCTGTGATATATTCATGAAAATAAAGACATCAAATGTACATCATTGCTGCACAGATAATCATCCAAGCCAAAGGATGGTGGCTCTACCAGAATCATCAGTCTGCCACACAGATGGTTGTCTGTCCTATGTACATGAAAATGAATTTATAAAGATGAACATGGGAATTCCTACCTCAGCTAGGTTATGAAAATATTATGAAGATAATGCATTGTATTATATCTTATTACAGGTCTCCTTCCAGTTCAAAAAACCTCATATCCTCATGATAAAGCATTTCACCCAACATCAAAAGGATTTATGACCTCATGCTTTATGGGGCAACTCTTATAGACATATTTGGGAACTGCAACCCCAATCACATATGTCCATAAAACAAGGGCTTTTGTCCCTAAAAGTGTTTTTTCATACCCTAAAGGAGCAAGGTCAGCTGATTACATCATCTCCAAGAAGTTCTCCCTGAAAAACTATTCAGAACTAGTCAAAACTGGACCATACAGACTGCTTAGTGCTAAGGGTGTGATGCATCTCACCTGCCACATGCAAAAAGTACGATGCATACTAAAAATCCCTTTTGTGGGGTGTGATGAGAGAGAGCAGACAAATGGCAGAAGCAGTTGGCTAGGTGGAAACCCAGAGAATCTTCTAAAAACTACCCATTTGACACTTGCCTCTCTAAATTCACCCAGGGATGAGTAAGAGATCATGAATCTCCAAGTGGAAACAAGAACTATTAAAGATGGGAAACTAATCAAAATCCCAGAAGCTGACTCACCCACTTGCAAACATTTATATATGGATCCCTCATCCCAAAGATCCAGAGGCTGGAATCTTGTATTTTATAAGGAAGTGCTATTGGTTTCTCTGTGCAACATTTTTGGGTGATCTAAGCTTTTCATGATGTGAAGAAGAGCTTTCATGCTGGGAGGATGACGATGGGTCAGATCAATGGGTTGTAATCCTCTCTTCTACTCTTTCTATCAATAAAGCTATTTGAGTTTTCCTCCATATTCTTGTATGTCTAAGTTGATATATGCATTTGTGTGGTCAATATATATCTAATCCTATATTGTTTGTGATTGTAGATCTCTATGTTTTGATGGTATTATACTGCTTTGAATCTACAGGTGTTCTTTGAAGTGGGACAAGCGAGGAAGGACTAGCAAAGAACTGTCAAAGTGGAGAGGAAACAAGCAAGGAGCCAAGCAAAAGACTGAGGTTAGTACTCTCTGCTCCTCTCTCATCTACTTCTCATAAAGGAAAATGCAAGTAACTTTATTTTGTTTGTTTCTAAGACGGGTAGCTATATTAGAAACAAACAAACTAAAGCCACTTGTGTTTTCCTTTATGAGAAGTAGATGAGAGAGAAGCAGAGAGTACCAACCTCAGTCTTTCTCTTGGCTCCTTGCTTGTTTCCTCTCCCCTTTGATAGATCTTTTATGCTCTTTCCTCACTTGTCTTGCTTCAAAGAACACCTGTAGAGTCAAAGTGGCATAATACCATCAAAGCATGGAGATCTACAATCATAAACAATATAGGATCATATATATATTGACCACAAAAATCCATATATCAACTCAGACATACAAGAATATGGAGGAAAAATCAAATAGCTTTATTGATAAAAAGAGTAGAAGAGAGGATTACAACCCATTGATCTGATCCAGCATCATCTTCCTAGCATGAAAGCCTTTCTTCACCTTATGAAAAGCTTAGATCACCCAATAATGTTGCACAGAGAAACCAACAACACTTCCTTACAAAATACAAGATTCCAGCCTTTGGATGTCTGGGATGAGGGATCCATATATAAATGTTTACAGGTGGGTGAGTCAGCTTATGGGATTTTGATTAATTTCCTCTCTCCGATAGTTCTTGGTTCCACTTGGAGATTCATGATCTCTTACTCATCCTTGGCTGAATTCAGAGAGGCAAGGGTCAAATGGGTAGTTTCTAGAAGATTCTATGGGTTTCCACCTAGCCAACCACTTCTGCCATTTGTCTGCTCTCACTCATCGCACCCCACAGAAGGGATTTTCATTATGCATCGCACCTTTTTCATGTGGCAAGTGAGATGCATTGCACCCTTAGCATTGGGCAATCTGTATGGTCTAGTTCTGACCAGTTCTGAGTAGTTTTTCAGGGAGAACTTCTGGGAGATGATGTAATTAGTTGACCTTGCTCCTTTAGGGTATGAAACAACACTTTTAGGGATAGAAGCCCTTGGTTTATGGACATATATGATTGGGGTTGCAGTGCCCAAATATGTCTATAACAGTTGCCCCCTAAAGCATGAGGTCGTAAATCCTTTTGATGTCGGGTGAAATGCTTTATCATGAGGATCCGAGGTTTTTTGAAGTGGAAGGAGACCTATAATAAGATACAATAAAATACATTATCTTCATAATATTTTCATGATCTAGCTGAGGTGGGCATTCCCATGCTCAGCTTTATAAATTCATTTTCTTGTACATAGGACAGACAACCATCTGTGTGGCAGACTGATGATTCTGGTAGACCATCATCCTTTGGCTTGGATGATTATCTGTGCGGCAATGATGTACATTTGATGTCTTTATTTTCCTGAATATATCACAGCCCAGATGGATGAAAATAGATCTAGGGTCTTCAAAACTCATTCAATCTTCACCCGAGGTACAAGTCGATCCATGTGAAAAGATGTTCTAGCGTCGAAAATGGAAAGACATCACCTGATTACCAGCCAATGATGTAAGTTGTTAACAGGCATGAGAGGAATCACCGATAATGATAATGACCCTCAAGGTACTGTAGTACAATTCATTTTGTGTGAATACATGAGTCGATGTTGAACACCACACAAAATCCTTTGGTCGAAGGCCATTGATGTAAACCTATCGTCGGAAGTGAGAAACTTGCCATTGAGGCATGCAAGCTTCAAAGTACTGAAAGTGCTGTTCCTAAGTCAACTTCTTGGATAATGAGCTGATGTCTACAAGAAGTGACCCGTCGTAGGAGGGCCTTAATGAATCCCAAATCTATGACACAGAATGGAGCAAATGATTTTGTGGAGGTGAAAATGATCTGATGATACAGGGTTCAGGGTGGTAGTCATGAAACACTGAAGCGTGAAGGTATTGCAATAGATGAGATATAAGTTGGGTCGGTGAATTCTCTGAGCAACTTCTCTTGAACATATCAGCGACACTGAAATGGATTGTTAGCATTAACCCCAAAAATGGATGGTACAGTGGACCAATGGTAATATGATTGGTGAATGGAATAACCCAACCTGACTCAGTCATGGTGATGGAGTGAAAGTGTCATGTTCAAGAGAGACTTGCTACCAATAAATTTTCTTCAAGTTTTATTCCCAATTTTTTCCCAGTCATTTTTGACCTGTACATATTTATTTTTGTCAAGCTTGAGGAGGATAACATATGCTTTTTCTATAATTTTCCCTTTGGGCAAACCCGTCACTATGTTTTAACGAGCCTAGCGATAGTGAAACTCACTCTTGCCTGCATGGACAAGTTTGTCGCTATTGCTTTAACGAGTTTAATGACAAAGATAACTTGGTCCTTTTCATTTTTAGAGAGTCTAAAAAAGGACAGAAAGGAAACTCCAGTATCCCTTTTTCGTCATGTAATCCCTTAAGTCTGAAAAAGTGTAAAATAATATTAAAGGGATGACTTTTTGATAGTTTTAATGAGCCGAACAAGACAAGCACTTGATCTTTTTGTGTAATGATCCCTCGGGTCCAAAAATATTAAAATCTAGAGGAGGGATAGCACTTTTGATCACTTTTAACGAGATGGAGAGGCCAATTGTTCGACAATCTTTTCATATTTTATGAGTCAGATGAAAAGAGCTTAAAGGAGACTCATTTTTTGAGGAACAAGTGATGTTTTCGGGTAGCGGCTAGTTTTGGGTGAGGGTTGGAGCTCTTCAATCATGACAGTGTAAAGAAGGTGGCTAATAAGATCACTCATCGAAGCTGTTCCTCAAAAGGGGTAAACAATCAAATGGAGGCGTATGATCGGCTAAAAAAGAGTGGAGGTGATGGTAAGAACACGACCAAGGCTCAAAAGTTTATGATAATGCAATCGTAATGGTTATTTACCAAAGGTGGGTTCATTTTTTAATGAGATTAAACACTGGTGGAACATATGCTCATTGCTAGGTTTATTTTTTAACGAGTTTGAACTTCACGTAAAACTACTCGTGATAATGGTAATTGATACTCGATTCACCGTTAACACTATGTTCTTTTGATGGTTGTACTAACTGTTCAATTGCTCCATCAATCTGATTAGAAATGGGAATACATGCTTGAAAAATGAGTTAAAACACTAATACCTTACTTGAATTAAGTAACTTAAAAGTGGTTTTCACCCCTCATTTTACCATTTCATTTGAATTTGAGATTATTGGAGCTCTGGAGGTGTTTTCCCCCTTGATTTTCACTAGGTGATTCTAGGAGATTCTGTGGATGATTTTCAACACCATTTGGACTAGGTAAGAGCTAAACCTAAGCTCTTCAGTTGCATTCTTTCCTTTCTGAATTCTGAGCATGTTTTCCTGCTTTTTTGAGCCTCTGGGGTTTTAAAAATTCGTTCTTCCCCCATCACACCTACTATACATCAAAAGGTGCAATGCATACTAGGTTGGCCATTAGCCAGTCAGTATGCATCTCACCCAGTACAAAATTGGGGTGCGATGGGCGCAAGGAGGAAAAATTTTGTACTGATTTTTCATGGAAATTTTGCCTATTTTTTCCCAAATCAGGATCCTAATTCTTCTCTTGTTTGTTTTTTAGAGATTCATCAGAGCAAAATGGTTGTTACATGGTGTGAATGCAAGCATGAAGAAGAGGACATGGTTGCGTTACATGATTTGGGTACGTTACCTGCATTGTGGAACTGTGGCTTGCTCAAGTTCTTCCACATATCTAGCATGAGGCAGAAAATCAACTTGTTGCAATATTTCCTTGATGCATGGGATCTTACCAACCAAGTGTTCCAGATTAGAGGTAAATCCATCCCCTTTACTATTGAGGAAATCTACTTCTTGACTGGTTTATCGAGGTGTGGTGCCCCTCTCTCACTATTAGGTTTTTCCCGTGGGGGTGAATCTTTGAGGGATTATATTCGCTGATACTGTAGAGAAGGATCTCAGTTGAGCAGGGACGACAAGATCAATATCCGAGATGTCAATGACCGGTCCTTGAGGACTATTTTATTCACCTTTGCTAGGTTGGCTGGCAGCGCGGCCCTTGACTTGGCCAATAGGTCTTATATGCAGTATGCCTTAGAATGCCTCGAACCAAAGGTATTCAACTGGTGTGAAACAATAATTCTGGTGATAAAAGAATAGCTCACCAAGGTGAAAAATGGAAGATCCAATAACTTTGGCTATGGTTCTATTCTGACCACTTTCGCCTAAGAGAAGATCCCACTAATGCAACCATAGTACATTTCACTCAGTCTGCCACCACCAACTGAGCCACGAATGTAGAGATGGGTTGAACTTATGGCCAGACATGCTGGTCAATCACAGGTTTCCTTTTCTGATGCCTTCTTTGAGTGGTTCAACCATCAGTAGATGGTTTATGCCGAGTGTCCATATGCTGAGATGGATTTCCGGAGTGACCCAGATTTGGCGTTGCTGGCTAGTGAGTAGTGGGGTGTCATAGGTAAAAATTTATGACCATATCTCTATTTATTACTTTTATAATGTTCTTGTTCTTTCTAAAAGTTTATCAATACTAATCAAAACTCATGTGCTCATGCAGATATCGGACCAGTGCGACCACTAATGCGCCTGAGAGTAGCAGCTGCTATTCCAGCAGGAGAGGCTATAGGGAGGGTTGTCCTTCATGATCTGGATGTAGCTGAGACTCTTGTAGTGTTGCAGGATCAGATCGAGAGTCTCACCCTTGGTATTCTAGATGTGAGGACCGATGAGCTGCCTCTGAGATTACAACAACATACTATTGGCGTGTCAAGCTAATGGACTAGGCTCTTATGCATGATTGCACAGGCGGTGACTTGTTATCACCAGTACCATCAGACTAGGGTATCCCCTAGCGTTTTGAGTTTTTGGGTCATATGATCGATTTTGTCTTGGACACAGAACACTATGTACAAACTATAAATAGTTATATATATTTTTGATTTTCGGAGCTTTATTTTTGGTTAAGTTATATGATCCTTATGCAAATATTGATGAAATTCTTTTCTTTTATAAATGTTGCAAATGTATATCTAACACATAATCTTCTAATGAATCATTTAATGTGTTTAAGTTTATGGAAATGTGTTGATATTGAATAGAATCAAACTCCCTTTCCAAAATCTTGATCCTTATTAAGAACATACGATAGATAGCTGGATTCCACATGGAATAGATGCCAGTAAGCTGTAGAATGACGATTTGTGAGTCTAGCCTGATGACAAGTCAACATATGCCATGCGCGATGGCATCAGAGAGGAGCTCTATCAATGCACTATATTCAGCGATGTTTTTCGTCGATCGACCAATACATACCCCTCTGAAACTCACTAACTTGCCGCTTGGATCAAAGATGGCCCAGGATGCAGAAGATAGGTTCCACGAACTATGACTCGCTCCATTGGCATATCCAACAAATGACTCCAATAGATTCGACATCTACAACAAATGCAAAAGTGGATTACCTAACCAAAACAATCACTCTTAGCAAAAAAAAGATGTAACAAAAGCATATGAAGAGGTTACTACATTGAGTCAAGCATAGTAACGCTTAAGGTACAACCCGTTTCTGGGTTGCGACAGTGGAATCCCATCATAATATACTAGCTCGTAGGCTCCTTTTTCTAATACACTCTTAACAATATAGGGGCCCATCCACAAAAACTGGAACTTACATGCTCCCAATTTATTGGATTCCTTGTCGTAAAGTAAGACCAGGTCACTTTCTTAGAAGACACGAGGTTTGACATTCTTGTCAAACTGCGCCTTGACTCATTTCTTATGTGCTTTGTTAGACAAGGAGATGTCATGATGGGTTTCATCCAGTTGGATTAATTCCAAGAAACGAGCCTCCTCTTCTGAAGTTTCGGGGAGAAGGTTGACTGCGAGCTTGAGGGATGAAATTTCACACTGAACTCGTAAAAATCGCTTCCAGGCCATACTCCAGCTGAAAGGGTGTAAACCCGGTCACATTTCTCACTGATGTCTAGTATGCCCACAAGGCTGAGTACAGGATTAGGTGCCAACTCCGTTTATGGACTCTAATCATCCTTTACAACATGCACTTCAGGACTTTATTGATCGCCTCAACTTTCCCGTTATCTTGCTCATAATACAGAGTAGAGCTGTCGTTGGATAGTCATAATGTGGTAGCCAACTCAACCATCATGTGATTGCGGAAATGCAATCCATGATCTGTGACTATAGCTTGTGGAACACCGAATCTGGAAACTACATGATTGAAAAAGAAAAGAGCAGTTGTTTCATCGTTGTTATTTAATGTTGGAATCACCTCGGCACATTTCGTAAAATAGTCAACTACGACTATGATATACCCATTCCCTCCCGGCCGAGTTGGGGTTACATGTCATGAAATCTATGCCCCATTTGGCGAATGGCCCAACAGCAACTACTGGCTGCAGAGGTGCAGGTGGTATTCTGGCGGTCGAAGATTTGACAAGCATGGCAACTTCTGACTGTGGTTATGCAATTCTTGAACATTGTTGGCCAGAAGTATCCTGCTCGTAAAATATTTTGTGATGTAGCATAACCAAATTGATGCCCCCCACATGCGCCTGAATGAAAATCATTCAAGACTTTTTTGGCCTCCTCATGGGTGAGGCACCTTCGTAGAAATGTATCGATACCACGACAGTAAAGTGTATCATTGACAATCATGTAGTCTTTTGCTTGGGATTGAGTACGTCATTGTTCTGAGTGAGAGGTATTAGACCTATATGTTTGGGTCTGGAGATAGATGATTATATCTCGATACCACGAATCACTTGAAGATATCAGAAACAAAGATTCATCTACGATTGTTGCTTTGGATGTTGAATCGTTGGACGATGATGGGAAGTCACATAGTAACTCCGTGAAAACCAGGGCTTCCTTTGATTTGGATTTTATGAATTCTAGATCAAACTCTTGCAAAATTGCTATACATTTCAAATATTTGCCCCCAAGCAACTGTCACGACAAGATGTAAGTCATGGGGTTGCAATCTGACAAAATGGTAGTTTTTTTAAAGAGGACATAGTGTCAAAATCTCTGTACTACTTGAACAGCTGTGAGAGCTAGCTTTTGAACATAGGAGTACTTGCTTTCTATATCATTTAAGTTTCGACTTAAATAATAGATAGGATATTCGATTCCAATGTCTTCTTGAACTAAAACCATTGCGATGGTCGTATCTGTTGTAGTCAGATATAAGTTAAAGTATTTTTGATAATCAAGAGCATATATTAATGATGCTTTTATTAGGGATTCCTTTAGAGCATCGAAGGAAGCTTGCACAACCTGATCCCAGTTGAAGGGTACTTATTTTTTCAAAAAACACATATAACCTTTAGCAAGTTCAACATAATTTGAAATGAACCTCCTCAGAAATTTTGCTTTCCCTTGGAGTTTCTGAATCTGAAGCAAATTTGAAGGTGGAGGCAGATCAATGATTGCTTGAAACTTACACGGGTCGAGGCGAATTCCATCCTTTGAAACTAAAAATCCAAGTAAATGACCAGAACTGACACAAAACACACACTTGTGTAGATTGAGTCATATCTTGTAGTGTCGGTGATGTAGAAATATTGCTCTCAAATGCTGCGGATGATCGGTTCGCTTTCACATATGAGCTGGAAGATCGTCGAGGTATGGTTGAACGATGTTCTTGATGTCATTGAATAGATAATTCATTGCCCTATGAAAGGTTTCCCTTGTGTTCTTTAAACCAAAAGGTAGCTTGTGGTATGTGAATGTGCCCCCCGGACAAATAAATGCAGTCTTTGACTGGTCCTGTGGGAGGATATTTATTTGATTGTAGCTAGAAAATCCATCCATAAATGAAACTATTTTGCATCCAGCGCATTCATCGATTATCTTGTCGATGAAGGGTGTAGGGTAGTTGTCCTTTGGACAAGCTTGATATACATCCTTGTAATCGATGCACACTCTAGTCATTCCTTGCTTTTTCATCACAGGAATAATGTTCGATACCCAAGCATGGAGAAGTTTTTCAACTTCTGCCTTGATGGTAGTGGCTTTCTTCAGGTGCACTTGCGGAAGTCATTGTCATACTGGTTTGACATCTAGATACATCTTAATTTTGTGTTCAAATATGCTCGAGTCAATGCCTGGAATTTCTTCATATGACCATGCAAACACATCTCTAAACTCGCGAAAGAGAGCGTAATATACTTCTAGTTCTGAAGAAGAACAAGATTTGCCGACATGAATATTCTCTACAACATCTGGTTTGGCTGAGATATTTATGGCGAAATTTTCTTCAATATTGGACAGGTTTCACTCAGAATCCACCATATTTACAGTATTTGATAGAAAAACAAAAACTGAAGGATGATTAAGGTCACTGGAGAAATATTCGTTGTAATCCGAAAGAGGGGAATGATGGTGGTAATCTTCCCATGGTGCCACCTCAACCATCATTGACTGAATAATTCCTTCGTCTATAGAATGTACATGTGACCAAGAATCTGAAGAGGTGCCATATTCCTTAGACCTATCTACCCAAATGCTCGATGAATGTTGATTTGGGTTTGCCTCCCATGCTGAGAACATTGATTGCTACAATATTTCTATTGGGCTTGGAGGCAATACCTGGTGATGATCCATGCTAACATCATGTTTGGACATCTTCTGAATAGAAGATACCATATTGCAGGTTCCTACCATGGCCACTTCCGCCAGATTGTTTGGAGGCGGTAGGGCAAAAGTACCCACCAATGTAGGGTCTTTTAGCAGGCCTACTCCGATATTTTGAAGCAACTGAGAGCTTATGTGGATCATCGGAATGCTTCCCGTAACTTGTGAACTGTTGGGGAGAAAGGTTTGTTGGTCGACGATTGTAATTCCTCCTTGGAAAGGAAATGCAATCTTTCTGAAGTATGTTGACACAACAACAGCCATAGCATAAATCTGGGGCCTTCCCAGTAGGATGTTGTAATCGAGGTTTCCATCGATAACTTCAACATCAATTTCTATTGTTTTTCCCCCCAGTTCAACTTGCAAGTTACTTAAAATATTGTATGGAGTGTATGTCCGTCCATCAAATGCTTTTAACGTTATTGCCGATCGTGACAAGGGTGGTGAACCTAAAGTTTTCCAGCGACTCATTGGCCTAATACATGTACATACCCCTCATCAATAATTGTTCGATGACCCGTTTTGTTGAGGGCTTTCACTTGAATGAGGAAAGCGAGTTGAGTTGGTAATTGAGGTTCATATCCTTTATGATTAAAGGCCACAAGATTGGAATCCGTTGGGTCAATTCCACCTATTGCTGATAATAGAGCCTACTTTTGGGAGGGGCAATTTTGCAGTACTTCAAGTTTTGACATAGCAGATGGTGAATGGGCTAGGTCCTCTACTATATTATAATTCTATGCTGCTCTGGCACGAGGATTAAACGTCGATTTGTGTACTACTCCTTTTGGCGGCTTTATTGTTAGCTCAGGAATGATGGGTGGCACAACTTTGGTCGAAGTTGTTGTCGAACTACTAGGTTAATTAGTAGCCTTGTTGTTCGATAGTTGTGGATTCCCGTAATCTTTATTCCTTGTCGATATCAAAGCATCATTTTGTTGTTTCGAAATGGACAACATAAGCACTTTGGATGGGGAAGAATTGTCACTAGCAATGAGATTGGTTTCTAGGTTTAGAAATAGATCAATCAATAATGTTGAAGGTTTAGAAATAGATCAATCATCCTACTTCTTATTTTTCCCTTTCCTTTCCTTCTTGCCTCCTAGTTGCTTTGGTTTTTTGCCTTTTTCGGTCGACACGATATTAACCTCCGAGGCGAGAAGTTCCTCATTTACATTTTGACTAGAAACCGTATGGGCTTTCTTTAATGTAGCCTTTGCGGTTTTCATGCAAGTTGTACCTATCGCGTCATCACCAACATGAGAGCCTTTGTTTAATTTAGGAAGAGGAGGAATGGAAAACTCTGGTCTAGGAGCATCAGGGATTTTTTCATAAAGCGTGCCGGACTGAGTATAGATCAAGTCTAGATATTACACACGAGCAATGACTTGCTCTTCAGTGACGACTCCTCCCTTTGCCACATCTTCTGTAATAGAAGGTAACAATGACTTAATAAACCATTCAGCTAGCAATTGATCAGGAAAATATGTTTTTACCATTCTATGATGACGTCGCCACTCATGAATATGATCAGATATGTGAGTGGTTGTCGTTTGCTTGAAATTGGTAAGAAGCTCTGTTCCTGTTTCGTACCTTATGGGTAGCTGAAAATGGGGTAAAAAGGTGGTGGCAAGGGCACTGAAGTTATCGAATGAAGCTCTAGACAATTCGATGTACCATTTTTTTGTCGGACCAGTTAACGTTCACTAAAAAAGGTGAAGCCTAATCGAATCATCATTGAGAGTGTTGGACGAACACCACAGATGAAAGGTCATCACATGATTCGATCTATCTTCACTCGGATTTCCATTGAATTTAGGAATATCTGACAGAATTTTATGAGGAATCGCCGGCCACCAAGGGACATAAGCAATTGGATCGTTTTTAGCCGATTTAGATCTAGTAACTTTAAAGACGCCACGAAGGGAAACTCTTGATTCAGGTTCGGCGAAGCATACCCAAGATAAGACAGGATTGCCTGAAAAGTGGGTCTTTGCATTCCATCATAATGTATTTGATGCTAATAACTTTGGTAAGGTTGATGGGAATAACCTTTATGATAAGGTTGATCATTTTGAATATACGGCTGCCCATTACCCGCAAAGCTTTGTTACTTAGGTCCTCGGAAAACTTGTTGAAATTGTGGTTGTTGATATTGCACCAGCCATGGCTATGAGACCATTTGTTGTTGACCAATATTAGATGTTTGACCAAGGTGAGGGGTTATAGTACCCATTTGAGTCTGAGCCGCTCCAGTTAAGATGCCACTAATCAGTGATTATGGTTGTGTCATGGAGACAAGAGGTTGTTGTATTACGACTTGAGAAACTTGAGGTTGACATACAATAGGAAGTGTTTGTACCTGTGACACCATTATAATAGCCAGTGTAGTGGGGATATTCGACATTGGTATTTGACATTGGTAGACTTGGTTGCATTGAATATACAACTCTTAGCTGTTGACGCAGTATTGGCACCCAACCACTGGATGTAATTCTTGCATGACTCGAATTCTGTTGTGAACTCTCATATGGTTGTTCTTCCGGAGGGAACAATGAAAGGTTATATTGCCCCCCATATGGCAAAAATCCAGTGCTCAAAGGAAAGATTGGCCTCTG
Organism: Pinus taeda; assembly: GCA_000404065.3. Lineage (NCBI taxonomy): Eukaryota > Viridiplantae > Streptophyta > Pinopsida > Pinales > Pinaceae > Pinus > Pinus taeda. The sequence continues at coordinate 237,363 of APFE030561900.1, read as the reverse complement.
GAGACTGGACTGCCCAAATTGATACTCTTGTGAAGGATCAATTCACTGAGACTCAACATAAGAAATTTCAGATATTATTCCGGATGAACAAACGGGAACATACCATATTGTCGAAACGGTCCCTGGGTGGACTCCATCTAGTGGTTGAGAGCTAGTTGGGACAGATGGTACACCAGTGAACATTGTTTGAGTAGCAGCAGGAGGTTATGCTGTTGCTGCGTCAGATGACAACAATCCTAGATGTCGATGGTTGTTCAGACATATCGAGTCTATCCAAAAGATTTCCTAGTGATTCTACAAGAACTTGCGATGAAGGGAGACTAACTTTTGACGAAGAAGGATATAGGGTGATCCCAGTTCCAAAATGCAATGGAGTACTAGATGGAAGATCCTCCACAATCTCTTCTATAGCAATCAATCCAGGTGGGAGAGGTAGACTGCCAGGATCGTAAAATATTTCTGGTGCCAAAGAAGATGTAGAATCTACAACGATAGTTGTTGGAGGGGTGACAACTTCTGAATCAACCCTAGATGGAGCCGGTTCAGGAATAGAAGTATTTACCATTACATTAGGATCAATTCTAATGTCCTCTTGTGACTGTGGAACTTCTTCTATAGAGGCAGGGATACCAGAAATGGTTGGAGTAACTGGAGCCTCTGAGGATGTTGGAACACAATTTTCAAACAAACCAAGGGACTTTGACCCAGTTAAATGAGTTCGCTTGGCCTGGAATGGTTTCGTTTCTAGAGTCAAAGATGGTTGACCTGTTAGTCTCCATGAACGACGGGGTTTCAATTGACTTTCTTCCATGATTTCGGATTACTTGATCAACTCAAAATAAAAAGGGGAATATGTGATTCTGAATTAAATGAATTTTAGACGCTTTGACACAACTTTCTTTTTCAATTTTTAAAAGTCGAGAAAAAGCTAAAGATGACTCTAGTCACCTTCAATTTTTAATGAGACTGAAGTGACAAGTGCTTCGATGGAACTTTTTTGTTGGATCTGAAAAGGAACAGAAGAGACTACTCTAAAAATCTAGATAGATGGATTACCCGACCAATCGCAAAACTGAAAAATACTTTTTACGGTATGGCAGTCAATCTTCCCAAATGTTGTGTTTAGTGCATTGTGATTGATAGGGTGGCAGACATGGCTCCGTAAGGATAAGCAATATAGCCTATTGTGGTCTCCAAATATGTACTCGACAATACGTGGGAGCACAAGTCTGTACTTGCACTTGTCGTCTCAAAGAGGAGGAATCACCCAACCTATGATGAAAGCGATAGTTACTAGGCTTTATGAAATCGCAATACATCTCTAGCCTATACTTCTAAATGTTGTGCGTTAGGTTCCAAGGCGTTTTTATGTTCATTGAATTTATGTTATAGTTGATCTTTCTTAAGAAGTTTGTCTTTAAGGTTCACCACATGATGTAGATACACAATTCCTAAATATGAAATCTAAGATGATAAATAGTCATTTACTCTTCTTTTTGTAATGAAAATCCTAGCTACTAAGGAAAGAGAAGTGAATTTCTTTCAACATAGAGCAGAGAGAACACACTAGATGCACTGTCCTAAATCAAAATCAACAAGCAGTCTAAATGCGAATGCACATGCATGTATTTGTTTTCAACTTTCTTAATGTGTGAATGACAAAAAGAATGCTAAGTACAAATCTGAATTATCTTTTCTTTCAAAGTGACAGTACTAACAATTTTCTCTTCAAACAATGAAAGGAAGTCGAAGACGACACTTTGTGATTTCAAATTCAAAAAATGAAAGGAGGACTAAGATGATACTTTGCGATTTCGAATTCAAAAAACGAAAGGAAGACTACTTTGCGATTTCGAATTCAAAAAACGAAAGGAAGGCTAGGACGACACTTTGCAATTTCGAACTTAAAAAACAAAAGGAAGGCTATGAGCAACACTTTCAACTTCAATTTGAAAAATGCTTTCGACACTTTGAAATACTATTAATTCAAATCAAATACAAGAGTAATAGTGTAATCAACCATAAAAAAAGTAGGATTCTTTTCTTTGACTGCAAACGACACTTGCAACACTTCCAAATCAAAAGACGACAATTCGATTAAGCTACTTTTTGTAAAGGGGAACTGTAAATGGCAAAAAATACATAAAAACATTCGCAATTATTTGTACAATGGAGGCTGAATAATTCAAAAGATGGGAGTTTCAGCAGTGGTATATTGATCACAGACATCAAAACTCCTGAAGAAAGCTGAAGAGAGTGAAGAAAAAAACAAAATCTTGAGGCAAAAATAGTCTTATCTGATCATCACACTTGTAACACAGGGAAATAGGGATGCATCTCACCTATTGTACATGGGAGATGCAATGCATCCAGACTGTCAAAAGGAGACAGTGAGATGGTCCAAGGACAAGACTTTAACTTGGTTTTTAGTCACAGTTTGTAGCTTAGTTAAGGGATTTAGGCTAAGCTAATGATAGTAAATAAATACAAAGCATAGGGTTTGATCTAATGAGGTTACTTGAGCCACCACTAGGGAAATTAGGATGTTTGCAAATCAATTGTTTAGTTTATAAACAAAACCCGAAGATGGACTGAAGCAACATTGATCTACTTTGTACTTGCATAGAAAATGTAGTTCAAAGGCTAGCTAGCTTAACTTCAGGCTCCATCTGTAGTTTATAAAGCAAACAAATATAAACAAGCAAACAAGCTATTCGCTCCCTAGTGGAGTCACCATTTTGTTATCAGGAAAACTAGTGTCCATTCAAAGCTACTAGTCCCACTAAGATGGGTAGTTATATTAGAAACAAACAAACTAAAGTCACTTGTGTTTTCCTTTATGATAAGTAGATGAGAGAGCAGCAGAGAGTACCAACCTCAGTCTTTTGCTTGGCTCCTTGCTTGTTTCCTCTCCCCTTTGATAGATATTTGCCACTCTTTCCTCACTTTTCCTTCTTCAAAGAACACCTGTAGAGTCAAAGCAGCATAATACCATAAAAGCATAGAGATCTACAATCATAAACAATATAGGATCAGATATATATTAACCACAAAATGCATATATCAACCCAGACATACAAGAATATGGAGGAAAACTCAAATAGCTTTATTGATAGAAAGAGTAGAAGAGAGGATTGCAACCCAATGATCTGACCTAGTGTCATCCTCCTAGCATGAAATCCCTTCTTCACCTCATGAAAAGATTAGATCACCCAACAACGTTGCACAGAGAAACCAACAACACTTCCTTACAACATACAAGATTCCAGCCTTTGGATCGCTAGGATGAGGGATCCATATATAGATGTTTGCAGGTCGGCGAGTCAGCTTCTGGGATTTTGATTAGTGTCCTATCTCTGATAGTTATTGATTCCACTTGGAGATTCATGATCTCTTACTCATCCCATGGGAAAATACAGAGAGGCAAGTGTCAAATGGGCAGTTTATATAAGATTCTCTGGGTTTCCACCTAGCCAACTGCTTCTTCCATTTGTCTGCTCTCACTCATCGCACCCCACAGAAGGGATTTTTAGTATGAATCAGACTTTTTACATGTGGTAGGTGAGATGCATCACACCCTTAGCACTGAGCAGTCTATATGGTCCAGTTTTGACCAGTTCTGAGTAGTTTCTCAGGGAGAACTTCTGGGAGATGATGTAATCAGCTGACATTTCTCCTTTAGGGTATGAAACAACACTTTTAGGGACTTATAATCCTTTGGTTTATGGACATATGTGATTGGGGTTGTAGTGCCCAAATATGCCTATAACAGTAGAGTTGCCATTTTTTTATCGGGAAAGCTAGTGTCCATTTAGAGCTACTAGTCCCACTAAGACGAGTAGCTACCTTAGAAGAAAACAAACTAAAGTCACTTGTGTTTTCCTTTATGTGAAGTAGATGAGAGATAAGCAAAGAGTACCAACCTAAGTCTTTTGCTTAGCTCCTTGCTTGTTTCCTCTCCCCTTTGACAGATCTTTGCCGCTCTTTCCTCGCTTGTTCCGCTTCAAAGAACACTTGTAGAGTCAAAGCAGCATAATATTATCAAAGCATAGAGATCTAAAATCATAAACAATATAGGATCAGATATATATTGACCACAAAAATGCATATATCAACTCAGAAATATAAGAATATGGAGGAAAACTCAAATAGCTTTATTGATAGAAAGAGTAGAAGAGAGGATTACAACCCATTGATCTGACCCAACGTCATCCTTCCAGCATGAAAGCCCTTATTCACCTCATGAAAAGCTTAGATCATCCAACAATGTTGCATAGAGAAACTAACAACACTTCCTTACAAAATACACGATTCCAACCTCTGGATCTCTGGGATGGGGGATCCATATATAGATGTTTGCAGGTGGGTGAGTCAACTTCTGGGATTTTGATTAATGTCCTCTCTCTGATAGTTCTTGGTTCCACTTGGAGATTCATGATCTCTTACTCATCCCTGGGCAAATTCAAAGAGGCAAGTGTCAAATGGGCAGTTTCTAGAAGATTCTCTGGGTTTCCATCTAGCCGACTGCTTCTGCCATTTGTCTGCTCTTTCTCATCACACCTCACAAAAGGGATTTTCAGTATGCATCATACTTTTTGCATGTGGCAGGTGAGATGCATCACACCCTTAGCACTGAGCAGTCTGTATGGCCCAGTTTTGAGTAGTTTTTCAGGGAGAACTTCTGGGAGATGAGGTAATCAACTAACCTTGCTCCTTTAAAGTTTAGGGTATGAAACAACACTTTTAGGGAATTAGAAGCCCTTTGTTTATGGACATATGTGATTGGGGTTGCAATGCCCAAATATGTCTATAACAGAGAGGGCTGGCCAAATGTACAGTTATGGTTACTCTTGAGCTTCGCCCCAACCTCAGATTGAGGGGCCAAGTACTCTCGTGAAGATGAGCACTGTCCCAAAAATTAAAAGACAGAGTAGGTCCATTTGTGTTAGGTACCAGGGTAGCCTACCCTAGTCACCTTGTGTAAGTCCCTAAAGCTTGGCCACTAAGGATACCTCAGATCACAGACACTACCAGGGGGGACATAATCGCAGAAGGTACGTTGTGTGGGTAGGATACCTGAGTCCCCAACTCAATTCCGAAATCCCTGAAGGGATCCCCAATACACAAAATACCCAAAGGAATTGCAAGCAAACGTGGGCTACCTTCACTTACATTCCAATGTTGTCTCATATTTAGCTCCGCTTTGACTGGAGTGGTCCTAGTAGTATGAGTGTAGAAGAAATTTTCTCTCTTTTAATGACACTAGTTTTGGTTTTTGATCTTGGGAAGTTTACTCACACTGCCAATCCCAATATCCTAGCCTAAACTAATGTTTATTTGCTCAATAAAGAGTTACTGATTAATTTTAGGTAAATTTTATGTGTAATTTTTTATTGTCTTTGGTAGGGGAGTTGACGTATGAAATGTGATGGGACTCTGACTCAAAAATCATGCACAAGACAATGCCTTAAAAAATATTGAATTCGATGAAAACAAGCACTATTCTATAGGTGAGAGTCTTTCACATATCCATATTTGTTCCATGCATCTTAGTCATTATAACACATGCATAACCAACATATCTCTTTCCAATTCTTTCCTAACAACTATTTGAAAGAAAAATAAAGCAGCCTTGAACCAGCTAAATAGAATATTGAATAAAAAAATGTGGATCTTTCTTTCATAAAAAAAATGTTTTAAGATAGAAAAAGATTATTTCCTAAAAAAATAATTTATTTCAGGACACCAATCTTGCTAACAAATGTAGTTACAGACCCTCTTTTAGTCCATGAGCAAGCTTCCTATCCCCTTTAGTTTGTAGACACAGTTGTATATCAAGATTTTAAGGGACTAATGCTCTATAGCAGTGGCCATAGAGAGTTAATGGGTCCACTAACGCTCTGTGTATGCAAACACAAAGCTTTATAAAGCACTGTGTAGTCTACTAACCTGCGTTAGTGTGGGAAAATAGCTCAAAATAGGGCCTTTTGGATCAAATTCAAGGCTGAATATGTGAAGGCAGAATGCAACAAGGTTTTGGTGGGTCAAAAATGGAATGCACAATTGTAGGGAGGTCTTAGAAGGAGGAGGAAACTGAGAATTTTTTGGGTAAATCAGGAACTAGATGTATAGTCCTGGCAGAGTCACCAATTCTACTATAGGATAAAATACACGGTGTATGGAGAATGAAGATACCCTCAAAGGTCTTCTCAGGACCCTTGGCAAACTGTAAGATTATCTGCAGGCCTCACAAAGTTACATGCATGGCCATAAACATTAACTAACTATCAAAGAAAAATAGATGGATTACCTCAAGCCTCCATGTAGATTTACTGGAGAGCACAATGCAGTTAGGTGGAAGTCCCCTGAGTTGGCTTCAGATCAAGTTTTGCACATAGAAGAGACAAGCATAATCACAACATACAACCTTGATAACTAATACATGAATACAGAAAAGACATCTAGTTACATATAAATAAGCTACTCATGCTAAAAGGAATTAGACAAACAAGTAAATAAATGATAGTACCGACACCATGGAGTAGACAGTAGAACTGCAGTTCTATATTAATTTCGGAAGAGTGATTACAACCATTTGTTGCATCAGCTTTCCCTTACCCCTCCAGCTTCTCTCTCTCTCCCTTCTTACCAACTTCTAGTAGAAAATTATATATTATGGAGCAATGGAACACATAAAATATTGTAGATTCAATATAAACATAGAAAACACATAAAACAAGAGAGACACAGATATATGTGGTTCACCCAGTTTGGCTACGTCCATGGAGAAACAACTAGTCCTTCCTTTTATATTATCCAGCAAACTAAAGAGATACAACCTACAGCAGATCCGCTGTAAAACCCTCTTCGCTCTCAATCTCCTCTCTCTTTCTTGCTTAGAATTCAAATCTACATAGATGCAATACAATTCCCTCATATGTAGTGAAGGGTTTCCTTCTAGGAAAAAAAACCCTAAATTAACCATAACTTCTACCGTCAGATCTCTGCCTAATGAACGGCCCAGATTGACTAGAAATTACTATACTTTTACAAGGAAAATTTACATATATTCTTAGCTTCGGGGGTGCTTCCCCCGCAACCCCCTGCCAGGGGGGGGCTCCCCAAAGGTCACAGCTGCCCCCCCTGGATCCCCCCTGCAGTGAATATTTTACAGGCAGCGTTGCTGCCCCATTTCAAACTAGGATCCAATGTGGCGATACCTTTCAATATAGAAGATAATCAGGCTCCACACCTAACAACTTCTTATACTTAGATTTGAGACTATGCTCAAAAATCAAGTAAGCTATCCTTTCAAGTGATTTGACCTCTATCACCATAGCCTTAGCTTTGCTTATGTAGCAATTGAGTTAGGGTTTCCAAGTTACTCCATGAGTTCCTTAGGGTAAAAGCAATGAAGTTGCCATGCTTTTCAGCTCTTTTCCATTTGCCTCCTTCATTAGGATTAGAAATCCCTCGAATAGGTCGAACTTGAGATGTGTCCTTGCTTTTCTTGAGGAGATTTAGGAGAAAATATCTAGATATTTATGAGTCAATTCGCTACTTTGACCCTTATAACTTCATTAGGATCCACTAACATTGTTCTCGAACTAGCAACTAGAGTGAGTAGGGTCACTAATGCACCCTTAGGCTTACAGAGAAGCTTTATAAAGCGGGTTGTCAATGCATATCCAGCATTAGTGTGGAAATAAGGCATGTGATCTTGTTCTTTGCTTCAGCTATCATGTCTTTCCCCTCTGAGCTAATGAGGGTGTCAATTTGCTGTATAACAAAATATTAATAATAAATTTTAGTATTGTGTAGAGTGCTCCAAATTTTGCTAAGATATAATTCAATTATTAAAAAATGACGTTAGATATAAAGTTTTACAAACCCTTTATTATTTCATATACATGTATGTAATAAATAACAATTAATTCAATGCAAGGAAGGTCATTATAGATGATAGTTGATCATTGCGGATTCATCATTGCATACAAAGGAGCATAAATTAGTTTCAATTCTTTTGCAAGAACATTTGGGAGGAATCACTCAACCTCGGATGACAAGATTTCACTAAAATAATCTCGCTATATGCAAACTCAACCTTTCTCGAGATAAGATAATATATTAGATTATTTATTTAGTTAATTAATTAGCATCATAAATATCTTTAATAAGATTAGGAATTCAAATTACATATATATTTTTAACTAAGACCAAACAAGCGTGACCAGGCTCATAGGCCTTAAGGGTTGTAACTCGAGTTTGATACCATATGTAACAACCACGATTTAAAATATACAAATAATTACAACAATTTATGTGATTAATAATCAACACACAACTATTCAACTATTTAACATAGACATTTCGAAAAACATGAGTAGAGACGACTTACCTATATCATAATGTCCCTTATGCTTTTGGACTTAAATACTCTTTGAATTCTGTTAACCACAACAATGTTTTTGGGGATGACTCTCCACCCATCCATAGACTCCATTGCACATAAACTTTCTACAACTCGCCAACCATGAACCCTCAATCAACGTACTACTACCAAGTGTTATAGACATTTTTGGGCACTTCAACCCCAATCATAAATTTCCATAAACTAAGGGCTCCTAAGTCCCTAAAAGTGTTGCTTCACTGCCTAAAGGAACAAGGTCAACTGATTACATCATCTCCCAGAAGTTCTCCACTGAAAACTTCTCATAAATGGTCAAAACTTGACCATACTGAAAGCTCAACGTAGGGGGTGCGATGCATATCACCTTCCTAGTGTACAAGGTGAAATGCATACTGATTTTCTCCTCTGTAGGGTGCGATGGTCGGGAATAGACAAATGGCAGGGACAAAAATCCGAGGCGGAAGATCATGGAATCTTCCAGAAGCTTCCCCTCTAACACTTGCCTCTACATTTTCGACCAGGGATGAGTAAGAGATCATAATTCTCCAAGTGGAAGCAGGAACTATTAGAGAGAAGACACAAATCAAGATCCAGAAGATGACTCACCTCTCTGTAATCATCTATATATGGATCCCTCATCACAGAGATCTAGAGGCTGGAATTTTGTATCTTATAGAGAAGTGATGTTGGTTTTCTAGTGTACATTCACAGTGTTGGGTGATCTAAGCCTTTCTTGAGGTGAAGAAGGGCTTTCTAGCTGGAGGATGATGCTGGGTCAGAACATATGGTTGTAATCCTCTTGCTACTTTTCATCTTAATAAAGCTATTTTAGTTTTCTTCCATATTCTTGTGTACTTGTTTATATATGCATTTGTATGGTTAACACACATCTGGTCCTGTGTTATTTATGAATATAGATCTTTGTTTCTTTGATAGTAGTATGTTGCTATGATTCCACAGGTTCTCTTTGAAGCTGGGCAGAGGAAGAAGAAGCGTCGAATCTTTATCAAGAAGGAGAGGAAATCAAGCGCAAGACTAAGGTTGGTCTTCTTAGTTCTCCTCTTGTCTATTTTCATAAAAGAAAACGAAAGTAGACTTTACTTGTTTGTTTCTAAGATAGCCACCCAACTTAGTGGGAATAGCAGCATCCGAGTGGACACTATTCCTGGTAACACTAAGAGGTACACTAGATACATGGATTTTATGGGAAATGTGTTGTGGTAGGGCCATCTTCCTTTAAGGAATCATTGCAGCAACTGGTTTTGGTTTATGCCATGGTGGAGGAGTATGACTCCATAGTTCGTAACAGTGTTTGGGATGTGGTCCTGAGACTAGACGACAAGTTAGTGGTGAGCTCCCATTGGCTTTATATGGTAAAGCAAGCTGCATATGATAGTGTGGAGAAGGATAAGGCTATATTTGTGGCCCATGGCTTTTCACAGGTAGAGGGGATTGACTATGATGAGACCTTTTCTCATGTTGCAAGTTACTTGTCAATCAGATCTATATTGGCACTATCAGCACAAATGGGTTGGAAGATACATCAGATGGATGTGAAGACAACCTTCCTTAATGGTATGATTGAGGAAGAGGTGTACATAGAGCAGCTTGAAGGTTTTGAAACCTTTGACCATGAGTTGCATGTGTGCCGGCTCAAGAGAGTGTTGTATGGGCTAAAGCAAGCACCCCGTGCTTGGTACACCATTATAGATAACTATTTCATTAAGTTGGGCTTCACAAAGAGTGAAGCAGATGCGAACCTGTACCACATAGTGGTGGAAGGTAAGTTGTTCATCATTGTACTTTAAGTTGATGATCTCATACTAAGAGGTGATCATCAGCTGATCAAATCTTGCAAGGCGCACCTTGTAAGAGAGTTTGGGATGAAGGACATGGGGCTCATGCATTACTTTCTTGGCATGGAGGTATGGTAGGGAGATGGGGAGTTTTTGGTGTCTCAGGGAGGGTATGCCAACGAGATACTTAGCAGATTCCACATGGAGAGAAGCAAACCCATGGAGACTCCTCTAGCAAGTAACTGGAGGAAGGAGGATGCTGCTTCAGGGGAAGTAGTGGAAGCTACTGTTTATAGGCAGCTTGTGGGTTCACTCATGTACTTGGTGAACACATGACCAGATATGTGCTATGAAGTTAAATAACTTATTCAAGTGATGGTTAGGCCTATCAAGCTGTATTGAAAGATGGAAAAGCATGTGTTGTGATACCTCAGGGGCACTTTTCAGTATGGAATATGGTACAAATGGATAGAGGGAGTGAAGTTTCAAGGCTTCACCAATGTAGATTCGATAGGGAGTCCATATAAAAAGAAGAGCACATTGGGAGGGATCTTTAGTATTAGGTCAATGACAGTTTCTTGGTACAACAAGAAACAAAGATCAGTTGCACTTAGCTTGACAGAGGAAGATTACATGGCTACGAGTTAGGAAACATGTGAGGCCATATGGATGAGGAAGTGTTACACATCATTTTGTCACTGTCCCTATACTCCCCATTCCTCAATCCCGGAGGACCTCTATAGTGAACCCTACATGCTTTCCCATCATGAAGAAACTCCCATTATGTCCCTCTTCATGAGTAGATCAATTCCCTTGTGCATAATTTCCCAAGAATCTTACTTTTAGCCCAATTTACAAGACAAGTGCTAATGACCTGTTTCCTCCTTGCGCTGATTTGCAGAGATTAAAACTAGGACTAGCATAGTACAGCACTACTGAGCCTTTTCTTAGTCACGCTGATCCTCTTTTGGAATTTTTTTTAAATATGGAGTCAACGCTTCAGGGTCTAGAAGCTTAGTAAAAGAAGTCTGGTAAATGGTTGGGCCAGATGACGCCAAGGAAGTCATTTTGGGCTTCTTTCCTCTATTAGGATGGAACAAACCCAAGAGATAAGGCCTTCTCCCATGATAAGAGGAACCATCTCCCCTCCATCCAAGTTATATAAGCTTCTCTTTTCCCAAGCTAAACTAGTTTGGAGTGTGAGTTTTTAGTCTTAGTATTTTTAGAGTTTGAATCAGCAAGACATCTATAGCTTGTAGCTCTCTAGTTTATGTTGGGAGAATAGTGTGTTTGGTTTGGTTTGAGACTAAAGGGAAGAAAGCCTTAAAACTTCCATTGTTGGGGCTATCCATGAGATGCTAGTAGAAGTTTTGGAACCCGGATACATCGGAGGAGACCGACAACGTCAAGGCATTGGTTGTAATCTATTTATGAACTTATATGAATATAACTATTTATTGATTTCCTACATGAAGTGTTATCTTACATCTTTATGGCTTAATGTTCCTTGACTTATTAAGTAGGTTGAATTCAATTTGTATGCTATCACGTTCGTTGTTTGTTGTTTGTTTTCTTGTTTCAGGTATTCGAAGGAAGAAAATGAAAGGTAGCTAGAGTAAGGAAGCAGGATCATCACCAAGCGCAATAGCGTTCTAAGAGGTAGGCCCTCTTATTTGATTCTAGCTTAAGGAAGTTTTCCATAGATAGTTTATTTGTGGCTAGATCAGCTCTCTCGGCTAGAGGAATTGTTTGTGTCCACACAAAGAATTTACTTGCACCACAAGAAGATCCTAGTTGGTTTTTTTTGTCAGAAGATGGATCCAACTGTGATTTACTGCAATAATCAGAGTTGTATCAAACTCTATGAAAATCAAGTTTTTCATGATCAATCCATGCATATTGATATCTGATATCATCATCTCAAATATTGTGTATTGAGGCAGATTATGTTGTTAGAGTACATTCCCACGGAGGAGCAAGATGTTGACATTTTGAAAAAGGCATTGTCAAGATGTAAATTTGAGTTTCACAGAGACAAGATTGGGGTAGCTGATAATCCCTTTCTTGTTGAGAGGGAGTGTTGAGAAATGGCAACAAGAAATTCCAGTTTAATTTGTCCTTGAATTAAACTGAGAATTAAAATCGAATTCTATTCTCATAGAAAATTAAAAATAATTAATTAAGTTTAATTAACTTAATTAGCTTAGGAATTTCGATTTGGAAGTCTTTCTATAGTGACTTATATGTTATCCCTAAGTTTTAGGGGTCCAGCATGAGTTTAAATTGAGTTGGAAAATAGATCACTCAGTTTACTGAGTTAAGTTAAGTTAAATTAGTTCTAAATTGTTCTTAGAACTAATAGAGGACTAACAACCAGTTAGTGCACTAATGCATCCACTAGTTCTTCTCTAGTTAACTGAAGATTTCCTCATGAGAAACTCATGCATGTCAGTTTAGAGAAAGACCCAGTTGAGACTAGACTGTAGGGATAGTGTACTATCAACTGTATGATTTACTAAGTTGCGTAGATATGCATGCAATCGGGAATTGGACCTAGTTTGGATTGTACAGTTTTGGATGCACTTGATTCCCATTAATATGGGCTATTCAATCATAGGAATTGTGCAAGGAAATAGGGGCTTGGAGAGCTACAGAATTGGCTAAGTGTTGGCCAAGAGCTAGCTTGTGAGCTGAGAGAGTTGAGCATACTTATGCATAATTGTTCTAGTGAGAACAAGATTTGTACCTTCACTCATATTTATGATATATGCAATACATATTGTGGGGTTTTGAGTAGTGTCTTTCCCCAGATACATCTTGTGTTATGTGCCATTGATTTATCTTCTTCTTCTTCTTATTTTTTTCATTGATATATTGGCTTCTGCTGGTAGAGAGTAGAAGTAGATTCTTGTCCTATGCTTTAGTAAATTGTATGAGCTTGTGAATCTACAATATTTTCTACAATAGGGAAGAATTATATATATATTCACAATAAAACAATAATTCAAAAAGAGTCAATGAAAAAAGACAACAAATAATGATGATGATGATGATGATTAATGTCCACTAAGACCAATGTGGTCTATGAGACCTCAAGAAAGACAGTCTAATTGTCATTCTTCAAAATCTTGTTTCTATGATCAAAGGATAGGAAAATAAGTCAAGAATATTGGAGGTGTGGCTAATGATAGGGAATTGAGAGTGGATGTCGGAAAGAGCCAGACAGTGTAAAAGGAAGTGATTTTCATCTTCCACCTTCTTAGTATCACAAATTTGACAAATTATATCTTCCCAAGGAGTCTTGGGAGTGTACCACTGCTCGGTCTCATTCTGAAGCTCATGAGAGTTAGCTCTAATCCTAGAGATGTTCATTTTCTTCTTAGTGCCAATCAACATAGAGAGATAATTTTGGTTATCGAGGGTGGGGTTGATCACCTCCTTATAGTACCTTAGTTTCCTTTTACCCTCCAACTCCTTAGCATCCCACATCTTGTCCTTAAAATTGGAGGTAATAGTATATTTTATACTGTCCTTTCTTCCCATGATGATCTTCTCCTTAATCCCCCAAAGGTTGAGCCAAGACTGAGCATCTTGATGCCACCCATGCTTGAGGCACAGATGGGGGTTTTGACTAAAGTTAGAAGCAATTTTTGGGAGCCATTTGGATTCCATATTGTGAAGCTTCTTCTTATACATCAGATATCTAAACATAGTTGTACTTTTAATGAGGGACATGCCAACTTCAATCAATAGGATAGGATAGGGAGTACTTCCCTTGATCTTGAGGTTATAGGTTATGAATTATTTTTGGATCATCTCAATATTTCTCTGTGACTCCCTATATATATTGCACCCCCAAACTTCACATCCATATGATAACAGGGTTGATGAGAGTATCAAAGAGGAACCTTTTTTTACTCCAAATGTAAATATCAGATGACTTACAATTGTTTTCAAGCTCATAATAAGCTTTCCAACCTCCAATAATTATTTTCTCGATGCTATAATTCCAGTTGAGCTGATGAGGAAAGTCAATAACCAAATATTTATAAGAAGAAACCCGCTAAAGACAATGGTTATTATAGATGAAACTACCATGGGTGATCTTTTTGGATTTAATGATCATGGCTTTAGTCTTGTCAGTATTAACTGTCTTTACCCATCTTGGAGTAGTAGACATGAAGAGTCTTATGCTTCTTATCTAGGTCATCATGGCTCCTTGTAAGAAGAACGATATCATCAGCATAAAGGAGAAGAGTAATGATAATACCAATGAGCTTGGTGCCTTTGCAGCCCACAGTTTCCAGACACTCCTCTAGTTTATCGATGTAAATACCAAAAAGAGTAGGGGAAAGGGGAGAACCTTGCTTAACCCTGATATTACATTTAATATCTTTAAACAACCCTTTGTTGGTCTTAATATTGGAAATGGCAATGTTGTAGAGGCGAATCACATCAATCCTCAGCTTTGGGGGAACCATGATCTCTTCAAGCCTCTCCCAGAGCTTATCTCGAGGGACAATGATGAAAGATTTTCTAAATTCCAAAAAGCAACATAAGAGATATGTTTTACTATTGCAACATTCCACCTTGATGATCCTAAGGGTCACAAGGTGTTCAATGGTTGAGTGATGTGTCCTAAAACCAGCTTTTCCTTTAGCTCTTTTACCCTAGTTACCAAGCCAAAACATAAGCTCTTTTTTCCAAAATGATCCCATAAAGCTTGGCTTGGATGTGGCTAATCATAATGGTCCCGTAGTTAGAGGGAATACTTTTGTCCCCATTTTTGAAAGATAGGCACAATAAGGCTTTACGTCCAGAACTTAGGGAAGCCATGCTTTACAACCAAATTGAGAAGCTTGTAGAGATGAGGAATGAGGATAGATTTTCCCATTTTAAAGATCTCATCTTAGTAACCTTCAATATATTTGGATTTCCCATTGGTGAGCTTATTAATCCAAAACTCAACCTTATCCAAAGAAAAAATATCATCCTGAATAGGACTATGTTGTAGCGGTTACAACTACCCTCCAAAATTTTTCCTTAGCTTCATTTCGGAGCCTCCCTTCCAACCTTCACAATAGCTTGCCTCACTTTGTCAAGTTCAAAAGCTTCAGTGTTTTGCTTGCACAAAGGCAACCTATCGATCATAGCTTGACGCATTCCTCTCACACGCTGTTCACCCGAACTTGGTCCAACTGTAGGTTAAGTAGCTTCCCCAAGAAAATTGTGCAATTCTGGAGGGAAACTAACCTTCCCTCCAGAAATTGCGCAATCTTGTTTGGAAGCCTGCTAGGCTCCAAGATCACTCAATTCTGCTAGTCAACACTCCCAGTAGGAATTGTACAAGTTTCCCTAGCAGGGCTACTCAACCCAAAATTTGCACAAATCTGGGCAGTAGCCAGCTGGTCTGCCCAGAAATTGTGCAAATATCCTGGGAAATTAGCACAGCTCCCAACCAAAAATGCACATTTCCTTCAAGCAGTCGAAAAACCTTTTGCATGTGCATCTGAGTTGACTGGTTCTCTCTGGGACCGAGAAAAATAGACTTGCATGCATGAGCTACTTTTTGCAAGGTATCATGCAAAGGCATCCCTTTGAAGAGGGAGTCCATACAGGTTGCTTGATTTTAATGAATTTGTGGAAAACCTGTGAGTTGCCATGGGATCTCCTTTATCTCCTCTAATTGCCAATTTATACATGGAACACTTCGAACAAATGGCCCTTAAATCTTTCCCCTTCACCCCTGATGAATGGAAGAGATTCGTAGATGATATTTTTGCCAAATGGAGACATGGCTTAGAAAAACTAAATGAATTTCTATCCCACTTAAATAGCCTCTCAGATCATATTAAATTCACTATTGAGATTGAAAAAGACAACCAACTCCCCTTCCTAGATGTCCTCCTCACTAAGAAAAATGGCAAACTTAGCCACCAAGTCTTCAGGAAGCAAACTCACACTAACAAATACCTTCACTCAAATTCCCATCACCACCCGAAGCAAAAAGTCGATGTCATCAAAACCCTAGCTACCAGAGCTTCAAGAATCTCTGACCCTGAACATTTAGAAGAAGAGCTTAACCATCTCTACAAGGTTTTTATAAACAATGGTTATCAGAAAAACGTTATCCAAAGAAGTATTAAAGAATCCACAACCAATAACTGGAAAAGGAAAACCCAGGAAAACCCTAGAATCTCCTTACCCTATATTAAAGGCACCACAGACAAAATAGCGAAAATTCTCACCAAACATAACATTACGGTGGCCTTTACACCCCCTAACACCATGAAAAACATGGTAGATTATGCCAAGGACCTAATAGACCCAAAAAATCACAAAGGAGTTTACTCAGTTCCTTGTTCATGCGGCAAAATATATATAGGGGAAACAGGAAGATCATTTGGCATTAGGTTAAAAGAACATATTAATGATATTTCAAAAAGGAGGTCAGAAAAATCAGGTCTAGCTGAGCATGCGTGTTCGTCCTCACACTACATATGCATAGAACAGGCAAAATTAATTCATAAAGAAGACCATTATTTAAAAAGAAGAGTGAAGGAATCTATTGAGATCGAAAAAACCTCTAACAACATGAATAGAGATGATGGCCTTAAGCTAAGTAACACATGGAAACCCCTAATCAATAAAATAAAAAAGCACTAATCAATCATTTTCACACATTCATAAAATAAAATAATAAACAATATTAACATCAATAATATATAGCTATATTTTATAATAATATTAAAATATATTATAAGAATAATATTATTAATACATATAAACATAAATGAACAATAATTAAATAAAAGAATACAATAAATCCAAAATTGACAATAGCAAACACATTTACACATAATGTATAAATAAATAAAATACATATAATAATAGATATACATATGAATAAACAATTAAAATAAATCCAAATGTTTAAATAATAATAACAAATATTAAATAAAACAAATTCGTAGTCAAATAAATAGATATACTTAGGAGTAATTAATTAGATTATTCCAAATCATAATTATTAAACATCACATATCCAAATAATTAATAAATAAATAAATAATATTAATAATATTAATAATAAATAAATTAAGAAATAATTCATAAATAAATAAATAATAATAATAATAACAAAATAAAATTTTTATTAATAAATAATATTAATAATATTCATATTAACATTATTCATATTCATACATAATAAATTATAAAATATATATAATTACATATAATAGCATCTAAAGAATTAAATAAATAAATAAAATTAACACTCAGTTAAATAAATATTTAAATTATCAATTAAATCAATTAGTAGTAAGCCGACCAAATAAATAAATAAAAATAAAATCAGTAACTATTAATAAGGTTCTGAAATTCATTCTCTCTTCTCAAAAACAATCTCATTGCCCTGATGATGGACTCACCAAGTAAGTCCGAAACGTTGGTTTCTTAACTACTCACAGGTTTTCCACAAATTCATTAAAAGGCATCCCTTGTTTTAGGGATCTATGTTTAGCAGTTGGAGGCTAAATGCAAGGATCATTTCAGAAACCTCCCACCAAGTGTCGCTTTCCCTAGATCTATGGCATGTGTGTCACAACCTCGATGTTATTAAAACTCATCAACTGGAGGCTGCAAATCTCGTTCCTCACATCGACCTTGTCGCTCTGACATCCCACATCACATCTAGAAGAAGTCAACACATTCAACTCAGTTGTTTTGGGGTAAGCCCGCTTCCCATGCCTTATATTTTATTTCTGTTTTTTTTGTGTTTTCACTTGTATGAGTATTGTTTACTTGATTTCTTTGAACGCCTGCTATTGTTTACATGTATATTAGCTTGTCCTAGCACCATTTCAATTTTCATCAACATCTCACTGTTGTTGCATGCATGAAACTATTTTTCGCGAACGATCGCCAATTCCGCGACTTTCCTTACCCACATGCATGTAATTCCATTTTCTGAATATTTCATTCACCATTTGCATGCGTGATCATTCACTTGTGCTTACTCTCAGTATCAACATGCATTTTCACTCACATTCACTTTCAGTTGCCCGTTAGTGAGTTTGGCCAACCTCGGCCCAGACTTTGCCTCACTAAAAGCCTCACCGAGACAATATTGCACACTCTTGAGAGGGAAGGATCTGCCTTCCTCCCAAGAAATACATATTTCTACCCAAAAACTATTCTCCACACTTGTTCCTGAGGGACAGTGACTGCTAGATAAGAAAATTGCACAATACAGTCACTGAGCCTACAGCCATTGCCCGTTAAGATTGTGCATTGCTCAATCCCAGCAGTTAGCAGCTAGAATAGACTATGCATTGCATAGTTCCAGCATTTAGTCAGTCTCCCAGTAGCCCAAACTATGCATTGTGCAGTCTTGGTAGTCGGTCTCCCGACCTCCCAGCCGAAATTGCGCAACCTTCATGATCAGTCACACAGGTATGTTGCAAGTGAGTTCTCAAGTTCATTTTGGTTTTCAACTAACAGGTTGCTTGCCATGAGTGTTTCCATGTCCCCAAGTATTGCAAGTTCTCATCTGCCTCTCAGAAGCGCAGGTACAATGGTTTCCAAGAGATTAGAGTTGAAGACATTGTTTAGAGCACCCCTATAGATGCAGTCAATCAAGTGTCTATGAGCTTGCCTACTCATAAAGACATCAATTTGCTCGTAGACAAGGACATCAAGATATGACAGCAACAACATCACAATGAGCAGCATCATGAACAACAGCTGAAGGCAGCATACCAAATGTAGCAAATGCAACAAATGCAAGAGGAAGGTTGTTAACAACATAGAGGCGGGACAAAGTTGCAAGATCAAACAGATCCACTGATAATGAAATCAACTTTGGAGACTCAGGCTATGAGGTGATGACATGACATGAAGTTCGCGCATAGATAGACAATGGAACAAAGAACGAGTTGCATGTGCTTAAGAAGCCACTCAAGGAAGAACATGAAGCTACACAGACATATGAATGAGTTGCGGGAGGATCAAGAACAACACTGGGCGCAACATGCACTCATGGATGAAACTACACCCGTACAAGTTAAAGATCTATACTAGCAGCTAACATGAAGTAGACATGGTGAGCATTGTTGATGATCTCATGCAAGGGATTCATCAGCACACAGGTCATTTTGCGCATGCATGCAATCCAACCCATTCAACACACTCACGAAGGTGAATACAAGAATCAAGTCCAATTGGAGCTGAACATGTACTTTGGAAAGTTGACGCACATGACCACCAGAACACGCTTGAAGATCAGAATGGACACTATGCATCAGTTTGTTGTTGGTTTAGTCGCACCAGAGAAGACCATGTGCATGTTAGAAGATGAGTTGAATGAAGGGGCTGAACCAATGCACCGGTTGCAATGGAGGCAAGAGTTTGCTTTAGCAAGATGTCACCATGAGGTGCATGCACACCATCACAGACAACCAAGCTTGGCATCGGATCACCACCTTCGCCATCATAAGCATGTGAAAGAGTCGGTCACATCAGAGCAGACTGAGTGTCACTGATGTCTTGCTCAAGCCATGTTGTTTCACATGAGTACATGTGCATTGTAATGTTGAGTCATGCCAAGTGTATGTCAAGTGTCAATAGTTGGATGTAACTATCATAGAGTAGGTGAAGAGTCATGAGGGTAGTTGAACTATCACAAAGGGGAATGTCAAGGGTCACCCCACTTTTTGCTATAAAAGTCCCTCATAACTCATTGTAAAGACTTTTGCTCAGCCAAGCTTCTGATAAGACTATCTTGGAAAGAGCTTGGATAATATTGTCACGTGCCTTGTCTTCTCCACTGCACAGAGCTAGTTCATCTCTTTGGAGGAGCAGGCGAATGTGGCTGTAACATTCCACTATTGGGGCTAGCAGGTTTACATGGATGTATTGTATGATGGGAACTTACACTTCTTTTCACACATGTATTGTATCTGTTGTAAGATTGATCTTTAACACTTGTAATGCATGTTGCTTTAACCTATGTTCTACATCTGAACTGTTTCATTTGTTGTACTGCATAATCTATTAATGGAAATTTGTTGCATATGTTGTTAATGTTGTCCCGTCTGTGTCGACTGCTCCGCTGGACATGAGACATACCTTTCATATGAAGATCACTATAACAACTGTTGCACTAGTTTGAACTGATCCATGAGTGTTGTACGTGTTATCTTACCTTGTATGTTGTGACTGCCGCATCCATGTGGTCTGCTCCACCAAAAGATGTGTATGTCCTGTGTTTTGTGTGTTCCTAGCCGAGTTGGGACTAATCCCTTTCAACTTGAAACTCACCTTCATCCTCCTCTCAACCCACCTGTGTTAGAACCTCTCATACAGCTTCCTTGAATCACTGTAGTGGTCACACCCTTGCTACTGACAGAGTTATCTTACTTTCCTCTGTGTGACATCGCGGTCAAGGCATTACCATATGACCCACTGATGGGATTCCTACACCAAACAGTCTGGGGTCTGATTATGACTTCTTACCGGGGAGATCCCCTTACATGTTGGTAGGTCCAACACCATCAACATTATGGCTCTAGAAGGAGGGTCAGATGACAACGTGAGTCCTCACATCTGTTTTGAATCTCTTCACATTTATCATGACTAACTACTGAGCTGCTCTTCCAGAATGCATCTCTTATGGAAACAATTTTGTTCATTCCGAAAAGGCTCTCAGATAACTTGTCTCATAAAACATTTGATGGTGGAGGCTACGTAGTCTTGGTAAGGCATGTGGTCGGCATTGTAGGGTCATGTGAAAGACATGGATTCTTTGAGGAATACATGAGATGCACGTTTTTCATCTCCACACTTCGAGGGCACCCAATGCACTGGTGTGCCACACTGCCCAAAAATTATATTCATTCTCCTGTTCATCTGGTCATAGAGATAGACTGTGCTTTCAATCACTATCACTGTAAAGCACTCAACAAAGAAATTTTGAAATTACAAAAAGCACCCATTGAATCCGTTGAACAATTTCACACATGCTTTTGTTTTATTGCATACCGATTTTCGAAAGATGATATTAATTAGGAATTTCTTGATGGAATATTTGAGTATCTTCTTCACATATCCAAACCTCGCTCAACACACTTCGGTGATGGAGCTGCACAATCATAGGCAGGCACAGTTATTGTCACAAGTGATTGTCCACCTTCACCTCATCAAACAACTCCACCACCATGGACTGATGTGGGTGATCATGCTCATGCCTCTGTTGAAATGCCACACTCTCCCACCCCACGTTCTCTTGAGATTTGCACAGATTTGGCTAGCAAGCCTGTTGGTTTTCACATGGACTCTTTCCCTTGACCTCTATCCTCGCATTTTGTTGATCCTCCAAATTGTACTATCTTGTGTTCTCCCATTCTGGACTCCTCACTTATTATGAACGAGGATCAAGATGTCGATGGAGTTGGTGTTGTGCATCCAACCTGCACCATCATTCATGATGAGTGTGTGCTAGAATCTAAAGAAGAAACCACGGTGAAGGATGACTCCCTTCCAGTCGCACCTCACCTACTTCATCCTAACATCCCTTATGATTTAGCCACTGCTGATTTTCCCTGTGAAAACTCATTTCCGAATGCTTCTACTTCCTATCATCCACAGGGCACATTGGATGTTAGTATGTTATTACAATGTGAAGAGGACACATCTTCCTCATAAAATCCATTCAATCTATCATTTATCTTTCTTGAAAACACAGAGGGTGAATATTTTTTCTTCTCATCTACCCCTCTGCCCGATTCATCAAATCATGAGGATGCCGACAAACATCCTCAATTTTCTGATCTTGGTTGTCGTGATCTATTCACTTCCTCATCCGATCACGATATTGATTCAACCATTGTTAATCTATCCAAGACACTAGTCTAGGATGATCTATCTGTCAATGAGGTCAAAACCCACCAGATTGTCGAGGCACTTCAACCCAAGCTGATGGTTATGTGAGGCCCTTGTTGTCCTGAGGTTGGTTTCACTTCGGGTCAGGAAATTGTTGAAACAATCAAGGCTCCTCATCACTCTTTGGTTTGCAATGAGGATTAACCAAACACCCATATTTCGCTTTCTCCACTCGAACTAAATGATCCCATCTCTCATGCGTTGGAGGAATCTTACACAACAAGCACACAAGCACAACACAAGTGGTCTACCTTTTTCACATTTTCTTGCATGTCACAGTAAAGATAATGCATACACTCAACATCTGCATGTGGTGTGGTCAGTTGTAAGCTCGAAGTGTGTTTGTCTTCATTGTTAAATCTTTCTTATTTTCTGGTTCACACAACTGTCTTGTTCGCGAACCATGCCTTCACCAATGCCCCGGTGGCTGCATTGGAGGTATCACTTCATGTGAGATGACCCATGCATTGTTATCTTAGGAGTAGGAGTAGTGTTTTCTTTCAGTCAGTTTGCTTTCATGATTGCTTGCTTACTTGCTTCATTTGTTTGTTTTTGCCTTCTTGCTTGTTTTCTTACTTTCTTTTCTTTCGCTTTTTCTTCTACTCTTTCTTTGCTTTTCTGTTTGTTAGTTCACTTGTTTCATTTCATAGGATAGTTTCACACGAAACCATGTATGACTCTTGAAGCAAGTTGGGTAAAGTACAAGAGGCCTTGTGCTACTATCACTACTTACGTACCTGTCATCCTTCCTCTGTATGAATAACTCGTTACTTTCAGTCCATGATACTTCGATGGAAAATACGTATTGTTCAAAGTGAACCTCGGTGAAAACAAAACGCTTGCGCGCTAACTGGTGTCACCTACTCTAGTCGATTGTTTATGGGTTAACCCTCGTCACTTCAGTTAAGTAGAGTAAGGTGAGGGGGGAAACCTTAACATGCATGTCAGAGGTATAATAAACTACTTCTCTGCAGGAACAACCTTTTTTGCTCTCAATAAGTCAGGATCCCTCTTCCGCCTCTGAAATGAATAAGTGCTATGCACAGTTACAAAAATGTAAAAATGAAAAGAAAAGTTTGAAAAAATGAAAAATGAATAAGGCAAAAGAAGAGAAAGGCTTCCTGTGAAGAGAGGTGATGCAAGTAACTCTGTCGGGGTACTGACCAGGCTCACTGGTAGTGGAACCATGCTTCTGTTCCTATGTGACTCCACCGAGGTACTGTGAGGGCCTACTGGTAGTGGAGCAACACCAAAGATGAAAGTAAGACTCTGACAACTATACTTCTTGTGCACTGATATACCCCTCAACCCCAATCAAAAAAATATGTTTCCTTGGCTTCGAATGTGTGTCAATCAACCAAGAGCTTGGCAGATGCTACATCTTACAATCAAGCTAGTGTAGAAACCAAGAGGAGATGAGAACTGAACAATACCTCCAGAGGTGTTAGACTTTCTTTTCACAAACGAGGTCCATAGAGAGAGGTATAGTTGTACTAGTGTGTCACCAAGTGTTGTAGCAACTACAACCACCCTCCAAAATTTTTCCTTAGATTTGTTTTGGAACTTCCCTTCCAACCTTCAAAGCAGCTTGCTTTGCTTCATCAAGTTCACAAGATTCAATGTTTTTCTTGCACAAAGGCAACCTATCGATCACAACTTGATACATTCATCTCATGAGCTATTCACCCAGACTTGGTCCGGCTATAGGCCGAATAGCTTCCCCAAGAAAATTGTGCATTTATAGAGGGAAACCAACTTTCCCTCCAGAAATTGTGTAATCTTGTCTGGAAGCCTACTGGGCTCCAAGATTGTGCAATTTTTCCAGTCAACACTCCCAGCAGGAATTGTGTAATTTTCCCCAACAGGGCTGCTCAGCCTAGAATTTGTGCAAATCTGGGTAGCAATCAGTTGCTCTGCCCAAAAAATGTGCAAATCTCCTGGGTAGTTAGCACAACTCTAGCTAGAAATGCACATTTCCTTCAAGCAGTTGAACAACCTCTTGCATGTGCAAATGAGTTGACCGGTTCTCTCTGGGACTGAGAAAAACAGACTTCCATGCATGGGCTGCTTCTCCCAAGGTAGCATGTTAAGGCATCCCTTGTTTCAAGGATCTATGTTTAGCAGTTGGAGGTTACATGCAAGGATAATTTCAGAAACCTTCCACCAAGTGTCGCTTTCACTAGATTTTTGGCATGCGTGTCACAACCTCGATGCTATAAAAAATGATCATCCAGATGTAGCATAGCTCATTCCTCACATAAACCATGTAGCTCTGACATCCCATTTCACATCTAGGAGAAATTGGCACATTCAACTTAGCTGTTTTGGGGTAAGCCCACTTCCCATGCTTTGTGTTGCATTTCTGTCGCTTTTTGTGTTTTCGCTTGTATGAGTACTTTTTTCTTGATTTCTTTGAATTCCTACTATCGTTTACATGTATATTAGCTTTTCCTAGCACCATTTCATTTTTCATCAACAACTCATTGTTGTCGCATGCATGAAACTATTTTTTGTGAACGGTCACCGATTCTGTGACTCGCCCCAACCACATGCATATCGTTCCATTTTATGAATCTATCATTCAAAATTTGAATACATGATCATTCACTTATGTTTACACTGAATATCAGCATGCATTTTCACTCACATTCACTTTTAGTTTCCCGTCGGCGAGTCTGGCCAACCTTGTCCCGTACGCTACCTCACTAAGAGCCTCACCAAGACAAAATTGCACAATTCTGAGAGGGAAGGCTCTGCCTTCCTCCCCAAAAATGCACATTTCTGCCAAACAGTTTTTCCCCAAGCTTGTTTTGCACAACCTTTAGGGACAATGACTGTTAGCCAAGAAAATTGCATAATGCAGTCATTGAGCCTGCAACCATTGCCATCTGATATTGTGCATTGCGCAATCCCAACAGTCAGGAGCCAGACTAGATTGTGCATTACGTAGTTCCAGCAGTCAATCAGTCTTCTAGCAGCCCAAACTATACCTTGTGCAGTCTTGGCAGTCGGTCTCCCGACCTCCCGGCCGAAATTGTGCAACCTTCATGATCAGTCACATAGGTATATTACAAGTCAGTTCTCAAGTTCACTTTGGTTTTCGACTGATATATTTCTTGCCATGAGTGTTTCCATGTCCCCAGGTATTGTGGGTTCTCATCTGCTCTCAGAATTGTAGGTACAATGGTTTCCAAGAGAGCAGAGTTGAAGACACCATTCAAAGCACACCAGGAGATGTAGTCGATCAAGTGTCTATGAGCTTGCTTACTAAAAAAGACATCAAGTTGTTCGTAGAAAAGGACATCAAGATATGACAACAGCAGCATCACCATGAGCAACATCATGAGCAGTAGCTGAAGGAAGCATATCAAATGCAGCAAATGCAAAAGGAAGGTTGTTGACAACACAAAGGCGGGACAAAGTTGCAAGATCAAGTAGATCCACTGATAATGAAAGCAAATTTGGAGACTCAGGCTATGAGGTGACGGTGCCACATGAAGGTCATACGAAGATAGAGAATGGAACAAAGAAGGAGTTGCATGTTCTAAAGCAGCAACTCAAGGAAGAACATGATGCTGCACAAACAAACGAATGTGTTACAATAGGATCAAGAACAGCAGTGGGCGCAATTTGTACTCATGGATGAAACTATTCCCATACAAGTTAAAGATCTATCCCAGAAGCTAACACATAGCAGACATGGTGAGAATTATTGTTAATTTCATGCAAGGGATTCAACAGCATGCAACTCATTGTGCACATGCATGCAATCCAACTCATTCAACACACTCACGAAGGCGAAGAGAAGAAGCAAGTCCAACTAGTGTTGAACATGTACTTTGGGAAGTTTATGCACATAACCACCAACACACACTTGAAGATCAACACAAACACTATGCATCAGTGTGTTTTCAGTTCAACCGCACCCAAGAAGACCATGTGCATGTTAGCAAATGAGTTGGATGAAGGGATGGAACCAATGCACCGGTTGCAGCGGAGGAAAGAGTTCGCTTCAGAAATATGTCACGATGAGGTGCATATGCACCACCACGGATGATCAAGCTTGGCATCAACTCACCACCTTTTCCATCACAAGCATGTCAAAGAGTTGGTCTCATCAAAGCGATCAAGTGTTAGTGATGTCTTGCATGACTTGCTCAAGCCATGTTGTTTCACATGAGTGCATGTGCATTGTAATGTTGAGTCATGTCAAGTGTAAGTCAAGTGTCAATAGTCAGATGTAACAGTCATAGAGTAGGTGAAGAGTCATGAGGGTAGTTGAACTTTCACAAAGGGGAATGTCAAGGGTCACCCTAACCTTTGCTATAAATAGTCCCTCATAACTCATTGTAAATACTTTTGAACAGCCAAGCTTCCGATAAGACTATCTTGGAAAGAGCTTGGACAATATCATAATGCATCTTGGCTTCTCCACTGCATGGAGCTAGTTCATCTCTTTGGAGGAGCAGGTGGATGTGGTTGTAATGTTCCACTATTGGGGCTAGCAAGTTTACATGGATGTATTGTATGATTGGAACTTACACTTATTTATAGAATAAGATCCAACACATTTTCACACATGTATTTTATTTGTTGTAAGACTGATCTTTAACACTTGCAATGCATGTTTCTTTAACCTATGTTCTACATCTGAACTGTTTCATTTGTTGTAATGCATAATCTATTAATGGAAATGTGTTGTATATGTTGTTAATGTTATCTTATCCGTGTCGACTGCTCTGCTGGACATTAGACAGACCTTTCATATGAATATTGTTGTAACGTTAGTGTTGTACATGTTATATTACCTTGTGATTGCCGCATCAATGTGGGCTGCATCATGAGAAGCTGTGTATGCCCTATGCGTTGTGTGTTCCTAGATAAGTTGGGGCTGATCCTTTTCAACCTAGAATTCATCTTCACCCTCCTCTCAACCCACCTATGTTAGAACCTCTCATACAACTGTTAGCTACCTATACCAATAGGTTTCATTTTTCATGATTGGCGGGGGAAGTGCCAATATGATCTACTTTGATGATACAAAGATCTCATATTTTTGTAGAGAAAGTATACCTACATTTGGTTGATGCTGCCTTACCTCAGAATGGGTGATCCAACAAACTAACCTGGGTCATGCCATGTTTCAATTTTTGTTGTAGATTAGACAAAGAAACCTGTCCAAACAGCTCAATCTTGACAGGTAAAGTAGATAGGTAGAGAAAGAAGGTTCCCAACTGTTTAATCTGGGGCCTTGGAAGCAATAAGGGTAGCTTTAGATAGAAAATCAAAAGAAAGCCAAAGGAAAAGAAAAGGCACAAAAGGGTTTGCAAATCTAAGTGCACCCTCCTTGGAGTAACAAAAAATGTTAGGCAATAGAGTGGGTAGGCAGAGGGGGTTGTAGAAAGCATGGTTCATAGCATTTCACTGGCCTAAAGCAAAGGTAAAAACATGGTGCCAGTACAAATGGCCTATTTGCAGCAGTCTTGCAGAAGCTTAATGGAGTATGTCTAACTTCCAAATCACCCCCTATCACACTCATGACTAACATCCCTATGCCACCCATGTTCACAAAGAAAGTCAAAGTCTGTTGTTGGTCCTAGTCTCTTTAAGAGCCACATCTCTTGTGCAAATATTCTTTTCATTTTGATCTACTTCCAAAAAACTAAGGTGATTTCATATAAACAAAACTTAGTATTCCACCCCCATCCACCCCTCTCACTCATATTAACTACTAACCTATTACTATTTAACTCCCCGTACCCCCTATTCCCCTATTACTATGTAAAACTTGGCAAAAAACCCAAAAAATTTAAGTATCCCCTCCCGAGAGCATTATAGCTCTATGTATGATTTTCAATGTCTTCAAGCGCTAAAAACATTTGAGCGCGACCCAAAGAGTGCTAAATAATTAATCTTGGGATTAATCCGGGACTTGCTCGAATTAATTAGCCAAAAACCTGCTTTGCAAGTTAACCTTTGTAAAAATCCATTTAACCTGTAACTCTGCAAAACAACCCGAAAACCCACTTTCGCTAATGTTTCCGCCGGGCTCGTATTTCCAAAAATATTAATATTTTATGTTGCCCGCCTTCCATATTGTCCTTACAACTTATCAACCCGTCGACCATCAGATCTGGGCTTTCCCATCCGACGGCCCACATGCATATCGGACAGGCCTCCATGACCGAAAGATACCTTCCGAGAAACTGTCAGAGGGTGACGTCAGGCCTCTGCCACGCGTCACCCCCAGATTTTCTCGGGTCGCCTTCTGACAATACCGCGACCGTATAGAAGGCGGTTCGAGAAAACCCACGCCAACGCCACGCCCGCCCACGTCACTTCCACTCAGCGCCCTGTCAGCAACCCTACCCGCCAGCGCTCCTACGTGTCCGCCACCTGTGCAATCCCCGTGGACCACTTACAGACTGCCAAGTCACCTGATGACGTCACCTGACCCTGACCTTACCTGATGACGTCATGCTGACATCATCCAAAAAGCGCGCCAATAGCCCAAAAGTCCATATTTTAGCCAATTTTCGCGTTTTTTCTCACTTTTGCAAACTGAACTACTGCTCACCTCTGCATGTAATTTACGACCACCTGTCGCCAACCTGCAAAAATCAACCTGAAGGACGCTGCCGCCTCCCACCTGCCTGCATTTGCGACCATTTCCGGCAATTTACCAGGTATTTACCCAAAGCATCCCCTCAGAGCTTGCTTCTGTCCATAATTCTATAGCACTCAATTAACAACAGTAATTACAACCAATTTACCAGTAAATTCCCAGTAAACCAACATCCCTTCACAGTTGCAGGGTCAAAATTCGCCTACTGAACCCATATACAGTCACCTTTTCCTGAATTCCCACTCCATCTGCGCATTCGTGGACTGAAAACCTAAAAGGCATAATTCACTGGAAAAACAGAGTTGCCAGTCCCTGCAGTCCCTAAATTAACTCCCTTTGAGCATTCTACACCATTTGTCACCACAGTTGCCTCATTTACCCTTACAATTGGCTTTACTTTTGCAAAATTAGCCCTCTGTGTTCTCCTGCCCACTAAAGCCAGTTTCAATACAAACTCACAAGTACTACCCAACCATGGAAACACCAGTAGCCCTGAATGTTCAGCCTCTAAATGCCCCACACAGAGAGCTAGAGTGGAAGGCCCTGGGTGATAGAGATTACCAAATGTTAGACTCCATGGCCATGACAGCCAAATTCAATATTCATTGTTGAATGAGTTAAAGGCCCAATATCTCAGTGGGGCTGATACCTTAGGAATTTGGGACTGCCACATGCCCATTTACAACCTTCCTCAAGTCAATGTCCTCCCAGACTTGATAAATCAATGCAGGTCGAGCTATGATCCCTGTCAGAGAGCCGTCCTCAGCCCCTCAGGCTCATATTGTTCCATATCACCCCTGAGGCCATCAATGAAATACTCCACTTTCACACCACAAAACCCCTAACTCCTCTCTCCATCCATGACTTGATAACGAAAGGGGGCAAGCTGTCCAGTGATCAGATTGCCAAGATTAATCAATTGTTTATTCAGCCTCAATATCAATCTATGAGCACTGTCCTTCCCATAGCATATCAATATCTTAATGAGCTGGGCAAAATGCTGGTGGAGTTGATCAGTTACATCCTAGGTTATGGGTCACATGAGGATCTGGATGAAACCATTATGGCCATGCTGTCCATTTTCTCCCCAGGAATGCCTCCTGCTGTACATTATGATTTTGCCAATTTTATTTCCAATAAGATTCATGAGCAATTAATGAATCTAGAAAGGGAAAAGGTGTTTAAATACACCACGTACATATATCATTTATTCTTGTTCTATCAGCCTGATGCCTTCCCTGTCCCTCTCAAAAAGCTAAATGCCCAGGGAAGCCCAAGATCGGTTGTGTTTTGGTCTTCAGTCTGCCATATTCTAGCTTATTCACCTTACACCTACTGTGAATTCATTGACCTTTTCATCCATCCAGCTATGACCTTGTTATTGGGTGTCCCTCCTCCCAGATTGACAGAGGAAATGCAAAGAATTCTTCAACTCTCAAAGGCCTACAGAATTGGTGATTGGTACTTTTATCAACACCATACACTAAGCAGAGAATATGGCTGTGAATTGAATCCCTATAGGCTGCCAAGATATGTCCCTATGAGACTCTTTGCCCTAGAGTACTTCAGGAAGTTTGGAAATGCAGACTGTGTCCATTTCCAAAGTAAAAACAAGAAGGTGCAACTAAAGGTGAGAAATCAGCTGGGCCCTTTTCTGTACAATAAAAAGGAGGAAGGGTGGAAGGAAGCTGATAGGATCCTAGAGACCCTCAGACTTCAAACCAGCTTCAAATGGGTGCCTTATGACCCTAATCACTTCATTTCCCTTAGGAGGATAAAATACAAATTGGGTGGCTATGCTCATGTGAAACTGCCTCATATTGAGCAATTTGCCAATGCCCTAAGCTGGAAAGAAGGCACCTAAGAAGAGCCAATTGGTAAAGAAGAAATGCTACGAAGAGAAGCAATGAATCTTGAAAAAGAGGCTGACTTGGAAACTTGTGGGAAGGTTGTTTCCTCCTGTCAAAGGCAAATTGGAGCAGCTGCCTCATCTTCCACAGCCCAGCAGCAAGCAGCCGGAATTGCCCAACAGGAATCAAGCAAAGAAAAAAGAAAGCAGGTGGAGCAGGAACAGCCAACTCCTAGGACAGAGCAGCAAACAGAACAACAAGTAGAAAAGGAGGTTGAACAGCAAGAAGAACATCAAGAAGAGGGACAGCCTATGCAGCAAGAGCAAATGGCTGAAGCCCCAACACCAACTGAGCAACAGGCTC
Organism: Pinus taeda; assembly: GCA_000404065.3. Lineage (NCBI taxonomy): Eukaryota > Viridiplantae > Streptophyta > Pinopsida > Pinales > Pinaceae > Pinus > Pinus taeda. Next base: position 206,376 of record APFE030561900.1, on the reverse strand, counting down.
AAGAGAAAATACCTTCTAGGCAAGAAAAGGTAGTGGAGGCGTCAGTGCTTCAAACTCCACAAAAGGAGGAAAAGGGAAAGAAGAGGGACAGAGAATAGGAGACCCCCCTCACCACGTCAACAAATCAAGGGGAGAAAAGGCAGAGATTAAGTCCCCTCTTTGAGGAAGAAATGCCTATGGGGCAATCATTTGGAATAGGCCCACCAAGTATGGAGGCATCTGCCAGTTCCTTTCAGCAGGAACAAGAGAGAACTATCGGAGGAGAGGTTAGCTCCTCAAGTCATCAAAGGAGAGCAGAGACAGGCATCAAGCAACATTTTATTGAGATCAAGAGGAGAAATGAGCCACTCAGGCTCCAAATCTACAACCAGTTGCTGAAGATGGCCCCCACCAATCAACAAAGGCTTATGTCAACCTATGACATCACAGAAGGAAAAATGACCATGAGTCATTTCATGCCCACCATGTTGCAGCCACAGTTAGCTACAGACTATATAAGAACCAACCTTGAGGTTCTTGCAAAGGACATCCACCCTATGGACCAAATAGATCTTCACAAGCAAACGGGTGAGATGGTCTATGCAACATTGGCAGACAAAACAATGTTGGCTAATAGGTTGGAAAATAGCCTAAATAATACAGCTGCCCAACTTGAGTTGGAGAAAGCATCCTCTCAGGCCAAAGACAACAGGATCAAGTCTTTGGAGGATATAATTATAGAGCTTGGGCATGACCCCAAGGATCCAAAGCCCATACAATCGCTGCTGAAGATAAGAGATGCAGACCTTGCAGCCCTGAGAAAGAAGGTGAAGCTCCTAGCAACCATTCACCCCCAAACAGAAGAGGTTGCTCAGCAGAGGCAAGACCAAGAGGTAGCTACATTGCTGGTAGCACTGCACAAACAGCTAGTGCAGACAGAAGAGAAGCTGGAGGACACAGAGGCTGCAATGCAGGCAGCCCTACAGCAGAAAGAAGGAGGCCAGACTTCTCAACCCCCTCCAGAGGTTATAAACCTTGAGGAACCCCCAAAGACTACTGCTCCTCCCACAGAACAGGCAGCGCCATCAACATCAACAGCAGCACCAGCACCAACATCAGAGCAGGCTCCGAGCCTTGATATGCAGAAATTGATGAGTGAGATCCAGGCCCTCGAAGCCTAGATGACAAAACTGAATGGAGCCAAGGAGAATTTGGCTAAGCTGAATGAGAAATATGACAAATCTAAGCAGAATGTGGCTGAGAAAGGGAGAGAAATAAAAGCCCTCAAAGAGAAGATAAAGGAGCTGGAGAAAGAGCTCACCCTTGACAAAGTGGTGGCTGAGATTAGGACATTTTTGTGGACCCACATTGGCTAATCAATAACAGATCAGTGGCAATACATTGAGACTATCCATGAGCAAATGGAGCTCATAGGCAAAGCACAAAAGGAAGTCCATAGAGCAAGGGCATCTCTAGACAGTATGCCTGAGATAGCCAGTAGAATGATTAATTTGCTTAATAACCGGACAGGTCCTCAGCTGGCAGCAATTGGAATCTCCAACAGAATAGAAACCATCCAGCTAATAAAGAGGGTCCTCACACTGAAAAGCCTGGTGCAGACACTAGATAGGAGAAGCCAGGACATGCAAACAGAGGTCAACAAGTTCATGGACAAGTTTGCAGCATTACAGGGCAGAGGTCTTCCTAGCTTGCTCAACAGTGCAGGGAAACTTCTATCACATGAGGTTTATGAAAAAAGGGTGAACACATTTGCCACCAATCAGATCAGTCAAGGATCAAGCAGCTCACAGGTAACAGGGCCAACATCTGGGCAAAGTCTTTATGATAGAATAGAGAATTTGTTTTTTTATTATGAATGAGATCAACCATTTGTTTGAAGCGCCTCCAAACTTCTACAAATACACAGAGGCAGATGAGACCTTAGATGCAATTTTGAGGCCTCAATTGCCTACACAGGAATGGTGGACCTCAATGATACAGTTATTATTATAAGCAGGAGGTTTCATCAGAGTTTTGTCATCGAAATATATGAGTCATCATATTCAGAAAGTATGATGCATACACTATGACTGGAAAAAGTGGAATGAGCCAACTCAGCAGGAAGACTTGGCCACCAAAACCAACAATGACAGCTACAGATAACAGGGTCGAGAAAGCTACAGCATGACAGAATATAAAGACACACCATTCAGCATTAAAGCAGAATGCTCAACCGACTCAGTCTCCTCCAAAGGTCAAGAAGAGTCCTGACAGCATTAAAGACCATTTATCTTACATTTAGAGTAGCAATAACTTTCTTATCTGCTATTTTGTAAAGTTGGTGAGCATAGTTAATCTATCAAATGACTCAGCGTTCAGATATTTTGTAAAACCTATTGTATATATTCCCCCTCGCACAAACTTTCAAGGGGTTGGTTTTTCTTGTTCTCTTATGAAGAAATGAGAACTCGGCTGTAATTTCAGAAGGATGATATAAATAAAGCTTGGAGTTTTACAACAATTGAGGCTTACTGGTGCATGCTGTGTTGGAACCACTGAATGCTACAGGATTCTAGTGCTATGGCTTAATATAATAAGTGTTTCTCTATCTCTGTTAATGTTCTGTTATTTGTTTTAGCTCATGACTCTCATATGTTGTTCTAAATCTAGGGAAGAAAGAAAAAGAGTAGCTCAGGATTTGTCCATGGAGACACCCTGATCTCAATCTATCTTTGCTATAAATGTTTTCTATAACTTTAGCTGTTTAAATTGGAATTCTTAACTACTCCAATAAGCCCTGAATATCTCACAGTCACTATTTAGTAATTCATTTATGCTACTAAGTAGTAATTGTTGTTCAAATTGGTATCACACTGTCTGTAACTTCACTTCCCATTATTTCGCTCACTAATCGGAAAATTATATTAAGAATAGCCATCTAGCCTTGCAGTAAAACTTTCTCCATCACTGGCACCAGAACTATCTCACATTTCTCACTCCATATGCCCAATGAATTAGCATCTTCTGCACACTTCATGCCCTTCTTACAACAACAGTTCACCAACCAAAGTATCAAATAGAAAACTAAAACTCTTAACTAGCCTAAGATCTTCACAACTCATAACTGAAACTTAAAGAGAGAGCCCTCTCTGATTATAGGTAGGCTAGGACCTATAATCCAAAGCTTGGTTAGTGGTTACCCTGGCCGTATTCCCTTGGGAGTCATAGGGAACAACCTGGGTGTTAACATAAATGGCGACTCCGCTGGGGACAACCTCAGGACTTTTTAATTGCTGTATATTTCCTAGAGCTACAGGTGAAGCCTGAATGTTAGCCAGGAAGCCTTCAAAACTGTTTCTGCTTTACATTAACAAAGTTTACATAAAAGCTATTTCAGGCTATCTTCATACTAGCTTTGAGACATACACAGCCATTCCAAAATCCTGTCTGGCCCTTGTAGATATAAGAAAATTCTAAAATTACTCAAAAACAAGTTCAGAAGCTGGCTCCCAAGAAGAATCAACGGTATACAAGGTCAAATCCTAACCCTAACCCACCAGCCGTTTTTGAAAACCCTAACACAATCCCTAAAAATGTTAGGAAGCAACAAAGACAGGAAAATCCTTCTGATTTGAGTCCTGAGACAGTTTACCCTAACCCTGTCCCTACTCCAATCAAGGTTCTATTCAGGTCTACCCCTAATTCCCCTAGTTCACCATCTACATCTCAAAGCCCTCCTTTCACACCTTCATCCACTGCACATATTCCCTTGACCAACACTTTAGTCTCCGCCATACCTACTACCCCTGTTGTACCAATCGTTCCTGTTGTCCCATTTATCCCTGTTAATCCCATAAACCCTGCAAATATGGCTAATAGATATGCGCCCCTGCAGTTACCTGCTAATGCTGCAGCTCTACCTCATGACTACCAATCCAAAATCTCATATTTTGACTCCAGTGGCCCTTTCACAGCTATTCAGCATGCCAGAAGGATGCAAGATCATTTTGAGAACTATGAAATCGATGATGACAGTGTGAGGATGAGAATCTTTGTTCAAAGCCTGACAGGTGATGTAAGAACCTGGTTTAGATCACTCACTGCAAATACTATAACAACTCCTGATGAGCTTTATCAAGCCTTTACTAACAGATGGGAGAAGAAGAAGGATCCCTTACACATACTGGGTGAATATGATACAATCAAACGAGGTCCTCAAGAGACCATTTTGGAGTATTGTGCAAGGTTCAACAATGTATATAACGCTATACCACAGAATTTAAGACCTCCTCCTGATTTAGTTTTATACAAATTTCCTGATGGTTTTGACCCTGATATGGCATATCAGTTGAAGGAAAGAACCCCTCAAACCCTTGAGGATGCCCAAAAAGTTGCTGTCATAGTAGAGGCTAACCTAATTGCCAAGAGGAACAGGGCAAGATTGGAAAAGAGAACCACCTTCAAAGAAGAACCCTAAGCCTTTTATCAGAAACTGGATGCAATACTCACTGCCATGAAGAGGTTGGGTGACAGAGTAGAATCAGTTGAGAGAAAGTCATCATGGGAAGCACCACAAAGTAACCCTCTCAAGAATCCAAATTTTAGGAGAAATCAAAACCCAAACCTTGGCAAGGCCAGTTCTGATCCAGAGGTAAGACCTCCATTCTAGGAAAACTATACTGAAGCATCCACTTCAAATGAGCAAGTAGATGATACCCACATTAACCTAATGGGCCTGAATGATGAGCAGCAAGTTTTTCTGAGTCATGAAGATCACAAGGAGGATGACATTAAGCAGTTCCAAACCAAGTCAGGTGAGTCATTTGACTTTAAACAAGGTTATGACACAGCTGTTTATGAAGTTCATAAGCAATACAAGCTAAGAAGTAGAACTATAAATGTAACAGACCCTGAAAAAGCAAAGGACAACCTGCAGCCCAAAAAAGCAATAGTCACGGAACCACATGACAAAACTGATTCAGTTACAAATGAAATAACCGTTGAAGAAGTAACTGAACTATTTCCCTCAAAACAAAAGCCAATGGCTGCACCACCTTTGCAGCCTAATCCAAGCAATACTCCTCAAGAGATGAGTAAAAAGGATAAGCCCCAAGATCAAGAGAAGAATCAAGAAGAAAACTTAACAAACAAGGAAAAGGTTGTCACCCACAATACGAAAATCCAATCTGAAAGACCTTTTGACTTAGAAGCTGAAATTGGCAAATTGAAGATAGCTATTCCTCTTTCAGAACTAGCCAAGCATGACATCTACAAACAACAAATCAAGAAGTCCCTTAAACTTACTCGTAACAAAGATAGTGTCAATGTGTTGGATGACACCCCATAATTGCTTTTCAGTCCAGAGGTTGATGGAAAGACAGCAGTTACAGGGATCTTACCTTTCTATGTCAGCTTGCATGTTCATGATAAGATACTACATAATGCAATGTTTGATTCGGGCGCCTCTCACAACCTTATGCCTAAATCAGTGATGGAGAGGCTCAACCTAGACATTACAAGACCTTATAAGGACCTATTTTCATTTGACTCCAGCCAAGTTAAATGTTTAGGCTTAATAAATGATCTTTGTGTGTCACTTGTCTAGTACCCAAATAAAACAATTCTAATGGATGTTGTAGTTGCTGATATCCCACCCAAATATGGAATGTTGTTATCAAGATCATGGGGGGCTAAACTACAAGGTTCCCTACAATTAGACATGTCATATGCCACCATCTCAGTCTTTGGTCAACCCAAGAGGCTATATAGAGAGTCACTCATGAAATACATGGTCAGCACTGAAGAAAAACCTCAAAACTTTCCCATATATGCTGTCCATTCTGACATAGAATCCTATATTCTCTTCAATGACAATACAGGTCCCATAAATGATGAAGAAACCCAGACACTCAAACAAGATCGGCAGATAAATGAAGAAACTGTTGATCTAAAAATAATGGTTGAGAAGTCAATAAACAAAACTGTTCAAGAAAACAAACCAAATGGAAGCCGAAACCTCAAATTGTTGATGCCAAGTCCCACAATAGTTGAAAATGCTTCCCTTAATCAAGAAATGCTTTGGTTTCTTGAATTTGATGGATCAGTCAACAAATTAGGGGCAGGAGCAAGGGTTTGGATACATAACAAACAAAACAATCATGCAGAGGGCCGAGCCTATAGGTTAAACTTCAGATGCACCAACAATATGGCAGAATATGAAGCTCTCTTACTAGGCCTCAAACTAGTAAAATCCTTACAGGCCATAAAAGTTTCAATCCTAGGAGACTCAGACCTAATCATCCAATAATTAAGGGGAAATTTTGTCACTAATGACAAAAGACTGAGATCTTATAGGTCTGCTGCTGTTGAAATACTAAATTCCTTCACTGAATTCCAAATAACCAAAATTCCTAGAACCCATAATCTTCATGCTCATAGTTTGGCTACATTTGCAAGTACTTGCAAGCTACCTTTTGAACCCCAGCATTGCTTTACAGCTGAGATAAAACACAAACCTTCTGTCCCAAACAATGTCAAGGATTGGCAAGTGTTTGAGGATGATACACAAATAAACAATTTCTTGACTTTGCAGCAAGAATTTTCAGGGCTAAACATTGATACAGAGGCAGCAGGTGATTCACAAATACTAGGTGAATAGCACCAAACAAATATCTCACTCAAAACAGCGAATCAAATGCTTTGTCCAACAAACTTTGACCAGGAGAAAATACAAGAACTTGAACAATTACATTATGAGGAAACAGCTGATGTTGAAGCTGAAGTTATACAATTGAAAGACAATTTTCTCCCAACAGGCCTAACTCCATTGGAGGACATTTTTGACTCAAATGTTGTCCCTGGAAAACCAAAATTGTAGCCCCTTAATGCTGCCATTGAAGAGTGCAACATTGGAACTAGTGAAAAACCCAAGATAATTAAATTGTCTGCATCTTTACCACCTGATCAGAAGCCTAAATACATTGACCTCTTCAAAGAATTCCAAGATGTCTTTGCATGGAGTTATGAGGATTTAAAGTCCTATGATACCTCTGTCATTCAACACACTATCCCTCTAAAGCCCAATCAAAAACCCCTTAAACAGAAATTGAGGAGAATTAATCCCATGCTTCTCCCTTCAATGGAAAAAGAGGTACAAAAAATGTTTAAAGCTGGCATCATAGCACCAATCAGATTCTCAGAATGGATTTCAAATTTGGTCCCTACAAGAAAGAAAACGGGTGAAATAAGGCTTTGTGTTGATCTGAGGAACTTGAATCAAGTGTCCCTAAAAGATAATTACCCCTTACCCAAGATGGATCACATCTTGCAAAGAGTAGTGGGGGCTTCAAGAATTTCTTTACTTGATGGTTTCTCAGGCTTTAGCCAGATCCTAGTCCACCCTGTTGATCATGACAAAACAACATTCACAACCCCATGGGGAACCTTCAAATATGTCAAAATGCCTTTTGGGTTGAAAAATGCAGGATCTACCTTCCAAAGAGCAATGGATATTGCTTTCGCCAAAGAAATCCATGATTTCCTTGTCATTTACTTAGATGACCTCACACCTTTCTCAAAATCTGACCAAGAACATTTGAAACATCTAAGACAAATATTCATAACTTGTAGGAAATATGGAATTTCCTTAAATCCCAAAAAATCCCTGTTTGGTTTGGAAGAAGGCAAGTTATTGGGTCATATTATTTCAAAGGATGGCATTAGGATTGACCGGGATAGAATACAGGCCATTTTGCAGATGCCCCACCCAATAAACATCAAAGAACTACAAGCATTCCTAGGAAAGATCAACTTCCTAAGGAGATTCATCCCTAATTTGGCAGAATTGAACAGATTACTAAATAACATGCTAAAAAAGGATTCAAAAGTAAAATGGACAGTAGAAGCAAATCAAGCTTTTGAAGGAATAAAATTGGCCCTCACCCAAACTCCAGTCTTAACAAATCCACAATTTGACAAAGAGTTTATCATTTTCTCTTTTGCTTCCCAGCATACTATTGCTGCTGCATTATTACAGAAGGATGACCAAGGAAATGAGAGACCTATTGCTTTCTTTAGTAGAGCTCTCAAAGATGCACCTCTGAAATATCAGATCATGGAAAAGCAAGCATATGCCTTGGTCAAAGCCATCAAAGACTTTAGGATTTATATCCTATACTCCCATGTTATAGCTTATGTACCAAGTCCCATTGTGAAAGACATACTAATCAAGAGAACTTAGAGGGCAGAAGAGGAAAATGGATTGCCAACATTTTAGAATTTGACATTGAAATAAAACCTACAAAACTAATAAAAGGGCAAGGTTTGGCCAAATTAATGTCTGAAACAAATTTCCAAGGCTTGGACATCAACCAACTGGACAGTGAACCGGAGCTGGCGACTCCAAAGATCAATGTAGCCTTTGAACAATCTCTGTGGTATTCTGATATCTGTTATATATTGCAAAACCTATGTGCTCCCCCAGGATTGTCCAGAACTAAATGTAGGTTCCTAAAAATGAAAGCCTCAAGATTTTGTGTCATGGAGGGCAATTTGCTTTGGAAAAACCATGAGGGTATATTTCTAAACTACTTAATTGAGAATGAGGCTAACAATGTCATAAAAGAATTTCATGCAGGTGATTGTGGTGGACACTTGTATTGGAAGTCCACTGTGGATAAAATACTGAGGGCTGGTTACTATTGGCCCACATTGTTCCCTAATGTAAAAAATTTCACTACCTCATGCCATAAGTGTCAAATATTTGAGGGAAAGAGAAAATTACTGCCACTCCCTTTGAGGCCTATTGCAACAGAGAGACCTTTTTAACAATGGGGCTTGGATTTCATTGGGGAAATTCATCCCTCATCTTCAGGCCAGCATAGATGGATCCTCACAGCCACAAACTATTTCACCAAATGGATTGAGGCCATCCCATGTAGACAGGCCAATGATTCAACAATCATTCAGTTTTTAGAGAATAACATATTGTCTAGATTTGGTTGCCCCAACAAGATAATAACAGACAATGCTACTACTTTTAGATCCAAGAAGATCGTGAACTTTTGCCACAATTTCACATTACTTTGGGCCACTCCACTGCATACTACCCTCAAGGGAATGGTCTAGCAGAATCATCAAATAAAAGCCTTGTAAACATCATAAAGAAGGTGTTAGAAGAAAATAAAAAGAATTAGCATAAGAAGCTTGTGAATGCCTTGTGGGCAGATAGGCTAACAATCAAGAGATCCATTGGGGTCAGCCCATATGAGTTAGTCTATGGATTAGAAGCCAAATTTCCTTCATCACTAGGGGTTCCTGTTATGAAACTGCTTCAAGAAAGTCAAGCTGAGCCCAATGACATGCAAAGAAGGATCAATCAAATAATATGTTTGCAGCAACCAAAGACCAAGTTTATAGCAGAGTACAGTTTCTCCAAGAAAAGTTAAAGAAGCTTTTGATATAGGACTAAGGCTGAAGATTTCAGCGTAGGTGACAAAGTCCTCAAGTGGGATTCAAGAAGGGAAGATAAAGGAAAACATGGAAAATTTGATTCTCTTTGGAGAGGACCATTTATTATCCAAGCAGTGCAAGGAAACAACACCTACTTCCTAAAAAATCTGGATGAAACTGACTTAAATGAAGGTCCTGTCAATGGCAGGATGTTGAAGCATTATTTTGACTATTTTCCATGCATATAGCAGGGTCTTTTCTCATGTACATAATCAATTGTATATATTTTCTTTCAGCATACAAATAGTTCAGTTCAAAAGATTGTTGTAAATAAGCATAAAAAAGCTTTATATTCTAGAAGTTCCACTTAGGTGACAGCCTCCAGTTTTGAAGTACAAAGAGAAAGTTTTCAAGTTTTGTTAGGAGTAGTCAAGGGCCAAGGCATTCTTACCTGCTGTTCTTGGTCTTTCAAAAGAAAAACCATCCCCAAGTGGAGCCACTGTTAGCTACCTATACCAATAGGTTTCATTTTTCATGATTGGCAGGGGAAGTGCCAATATGATCTACTTTGGTGATACAAAGATATCATATTTTTGGGGAAAATTGTACCTACATTTGGTTAAGGCTGCCCTACTTCAGAATGGGTGATCCAACAGCCTAAGCTGGGTCATGCCATGTTTCAATTTTTGTTGTAGATTCGAGAAAGAAACCTGTCCAAACAGCTCAATCTTGGCAGGTAAAGTAGTTAGGTAGATAAAGAAGGTTCCCAACTGCTTAATCTGGGGCCTTGGAAGCAATAAGGGTATCTTTATATAGAAGGTCAAAACAAAAAAGCCAAAGGAAAAGAAAAGGCACAAAAGGGTTTGCAAATCTAAGTACACCCTCCTTGGAGTAACAAAAAATGCTAGGCAATAGAGTGGGTAGGCAAAGGGTGTTGCAGAAAGCATAGTTCATAGCATTTCACTGGCCTAAAGCAAAGGTAAAAAACATGGTGCCAGTACAAATTGCCTATTTGCAGCAGTCTTACAGAACTTAATGAAGCATGTCTAACTTCCAGATCACCCCCTCTCACATTCATGACTAACATCCCTATGCCACCCATGTTCATAAAGCAAGTCAAAGTCTTTTGTTGGTTCTAGTTTCCTTAAGAGCCACATTTCTTGTGCAAAAGAAAAATTCTTTTCATTTTGATCTACTTCCTAAAAACTAAGTTGATTTCATATAAACAACTTAGTGCTCTACCCCCCTCATCCACCTCTTTCACTCATATTAAGTACTAACCTATCACTATTTAACTCCCTATACACCCTCCCTATTCCCCCTATTACTATGTAAAACTTGGCAAAAAACCCAAAAAATCTAAGTATCCCCTTCCCCGAGCATTATAGCTCTATGTATGATTTTCAATGTCTTCAAGCGCTAAAAACATTGAGCGCGACCCAAAGAGTGCCAGAAAAATTAATCCTGGGATTAATCCGTGATTTGCTCGGATTAATTAGCCAAAACCCGCTTTGAAAGTAAACCTTTGTAAAAACCCATTTTAACCCGTAACTTTGCAAAAAACACAAAAACCCACTTTTTCTAATGTTTCCGCCAGGCTCACATTTCCAAAATAATAATATTTTATGCTGCCCCGCCTCCCTTATCGTACTTACGGCTTACCAACCCATCGACCGTCGGATTCGGGCTTTCCCATCCAACGGCCCACATGCATATCGGATGGGCCTTCATCACCGAGAGATACCACCCGAGAAACTGTCAGAGGGTGACGTCAGGCCTCTGCCACGCGTCACCCTTATATTCTCTCGGGTCGCCCTCTGACAATACCGCGACCGTATAGAAGGCGGTCCTAGAAAACCCACTTACCGCTCAACTATACCGCCTGCCCACGCCAGCGCTACGCCTGCCCACGTCACTTCCACTCGGTGCCCTGTCAGCACCCCCGACCGCCAGCGCTCCTACGTGTCTGCCACTTGTGCAATCCCCGTGGACCACTCATAGACTGCCACGTCACCTGATGACGTCATGCCGACGTCACCCCACCCTGACGCCACCTGATGACGTCATGCTGACGTGATCCAAAAAGCGCGCCAATAGCCCAAAAGTCCATATTTTAGCTAATTTTCGCGTTTTTTCTCACTTTTGCCAAATTGAACTATTGCTGAACTCTGCATGTAATTTACGACCACCTGTCGCCAACCTGCAAAAATCAACCTGAAGGATGTTGCCGCCTCCCACCCGCCTGCATTTGTGACCATTGCCGGCAATTCACCAGGTATTTTCCCAAAGAATCCCCTAAGAGCTTGCTTCTGTCCATAATTCTACAGCACTCAATTAACAAGAGTAATGCAACCAATTTACCAGTAAATTCCCGGCAAACCAGCATTCCTTTACAGGGGTAGGGTCGAATTTCACCTGCTAAACCCATATACGGTCGCCTTTTCCTAAATTCACACTCTATCCGCGCATTCGTGGACTAAAAACCTGAAAGGCATAATTCACCGAGAAAACAGAGTGGCCAGTCCCTGCAGTCCCTCAATTAACTCCCTTTGAGCATTCTACACCATTTGTCACCACAGTTGCCTCATTTACCCTTACAATTGGCTTTACTTCTGCAAAATTAGCCCTCTGTGCTCTCCTGCCCACTGAAACCAGTTCCACTACAAACTCACAAATACTACCCAGCCATGGAAACACCAGTAGCCCTGAATGTTCAGCCTCTGAATGCCCCACACAGAGTGCTAGAGTGGAAAGCCCTAGGTGATAGAGATTACCAGATGCTAGACTGCACTTCCATGACCGCCAAATTCAATATTCACCTGTTGAATGAGTTAAAGGCCCAATATCTCAGTGGGGCTGATACCTTAGGAATTTGGGACTCCAACATACCCATTTACAACCTTCCTCAAGTCAATGTCCTCCCAGACTTGATAAATCAATGTCGTTCTAGATATGACCCCTATCAGAGAGCCGTTCTTAGCCCCTCAGGCTCAGTATTGTTCCATATCACCCCTGAGGCCATCAATGAAATGCTGCACTTTCACACTACAAAGCCCCTAACTCGTCTCTCCATCCAAGACTTGATAACGAAAGGGGGCAAGCTGTCCAGTGATCAGATTGCCAGGATTAATCAGTTGTTTATTCAGCCACAATATCAAACTATGAGCACTGCCCTTCCTATAGCATATCAATATCTTAATGAGCTGGGGAAGATGTTGGTAGATTTGATCAGTTACATCCTGGGTTATGGGACATATGAGGATGTTGATGAAACCATTATGGCCATACTGTCCATTTTCTCCCCTGGAATGCCTCCTGCTGTGCATTATGATTTTGCCACATACATTGCCAATAAGATTCATGAGCAATTGATGAACCTAGAAAGGGAAAAGGTGTTTAAATACACTAGGTACATCTATCATTTATTCTTATTTTATCAGCCGGATGCCTTCCCTGTCCCTCTCAAGAAACTAAATGCCCAGGGAAGCCCAAGGTCTGTAGTATTTTGGTCTTCAGTCTGTCATCATTTAGCTTATTCACCTTACACCTACTGTGAATTCATAGACCTTTTCATCCATCCAGCTATGACCTTATTATTGGGTGTCCCCCCTCCCAGATTGACAGAGGAAATGCAAAGAATTCTTCACCTCTCTAAGGCCTACAGCATTGGTGATTGGTACTTTTACCAACACCATACAGTAATTAGAATATATGGCTATGAGTTGAATCCTTATAGGCTGCCAAGATATGTCCCTATGAGACTCTTTGCCCTAGAGTACTTTAGGCAATTTGGGAATGCAGACTTTGTCCATTTCCAAAGTAAACACAAGAAGGTGCAACTGAAGGTGTGAAATCAGCTAGGCCCTTTTCTATACAATAAAAGGGAGGAAGGGTGGAAGGAAGCTGACCTGATCCTAGAGACCCTCAGACTACAAACCAACTTCAAATGGGTGCCTTATGACCCTAATCACTGCATTTCCTTCAGAAGGATAAAATACAAATTGGGTGGCTACACTCACCTAAAACTGCCTCGTATTGAGCAGTATGCCAATGCTTTAAGCTGGAAAGAGGGCACCCTAGAAGAACCAATTGGTAGAGAGAAAATGCTACAAAGAGAAGTGAGAAATCTTGAAAAGGAGGCTGACTTGGAAACTTGTGGACAGGTTTCTTCCTCCTGTCAAAGGCAAATTGGAGCAGCCGCCTCATCCTCCACAGCCCAGCAGCAAGCAGCCGAAATTGCCCAACAGGAATCAAACAAAGATAAAGGCAAGCATGTAAAGCAGGAACAACCAGCTCGTAGGACAGAGAAGCAAACAGAACAACAGGCAGAAAAGGAGATTGAGCAGCAAGAAGAACATCAAGAAGAGGGGTAGCCTATACAGCAAGAACAAATGGCCGAAGCTCCAACACCTACTGAGCAACAGGCTCAAGAGAATATGCCTCCTGGGCAAGAAAAGACAGTGGAGGCCTCAGTGCTTCAAACTCCACAAAGGGAGGAAAAGGGAAAGAAGAGGGACAGAGAACAGGAGACTCCCCTCACCACGTCCACAAATCAAGGGGAGAAGAGACAGAGATTGAATCCCCTCTCTGCGGAAGAAATGCCTATGGGGAAATCGTTGGGAATGGGCCCACCAAGTATGGAGGCATCTGCCAGTTCCTTTCAGCAGGAACAAGAGAGAACCCTTGGAGGAGAGGTCAGCTCCTCAAGTCATCAAAGGAGAGCAGAGGCAGGCATCAAACAACAATTTATTGATATCAAGAGGAGAAATGAGCCACTCAGGCTCCAAATTTACAACCAGTTGTTGAAGATGGCCCCTACCAATCAACAAAGGCTTATGTCAGCCTATGACATCACAGAAGGGAAAATGACCATGAGTCATTTCATGCCCACCATGCTGCAGCCACGGTCAGCTGCAGACTATATAGGAACCAACCTGGAGATTCTTGCCAAGGACATCCACCCTATGGATCAAATAGAACTTCACAAACAAATGGGTGAGATGGTCTATGCAACATTGGCAGACAAAACAATGTTGGATAATAGGTTGGAAAACAGCCTAAACAATACAGCTGCCCAACTTGATTTGGAGAAAGCATCCTCTCAAGCCAAAGAAAATAGGATCAAGTCTTTGGAGGATATAATTATAGAGCTTGGGCATGACCCCAAGGATCCAAAGGCCATACAATCGCTGCTGAAGGTAAGAGATGCAGACCTTGCAGCCCTGAGAAAGAAGGTGAAGCTCCTAGCAACCATTCACCCCCAAACAGAAGAGGTTGCTCAGTAGAGGCAAGACCAAGAGGTAGCTACATTGCTGGTAGCACTACACAAACAACTAGTGCAGACAGAAGGGAAGCTGGAGGACACAGAGGCTGCACTACAGGCAGCCCTACAGCAGAAAGAAGGAGGCCAGACTTCTCAGCCCCCTGCAGAGGTTATAATCGTTGAGGAGCCCCCAAAGACTACTGCTCCTCCCACAGAACAGGCAGTGCCATCAACATCAACGATAGCACCAACACCAACATCAGAGCAGGCTCCGAGCCTTGATATGCAGAAATTGATGAGTGAGATCCAGGCCCTCAAAAGCTAGATGACAGAACTGAATGGAGCCAAGGAGAATTTGGCTAAGCTGAATGAGAAATATGACAAATCTAAGCAGAATGTGGCTGAGAAAGGGAGAGAAATAAAAGCCCTTAAAGAGAAGATAAAGGAGCTGGAGAAAGAGCTCACCCTTGACAAAGTGGTGGCTGAGATCAAGACAGTTTTGTGGACCCACATTGGCCAATCAATAACGGATCAGTGGCAATACATTGAGACTATCCATGAGCAAATGGAGCTCATAGGCAAAGCACAAAAGGAAGTCCATAGAGCAAGGGCATCTCTAGGCAGTATGCCTGAGATAGCCAGCAGAATGATTAATGTGGTTAATAACCGGACAGGTCCTCAGCTGGCAGCAATTGGAATCTCTAACAGAACAGAAACCATCCAGCTAATAAAGAAGGTCCTCACACTGAAAAGCCTGGTGCAGACACTAGATAGGAGAAGCCAGGACATGCAAACAGAGGTCAAAAAGTTCATGGACAAGTTTGCAGCATTACAGGGCAGAGGTCTTCCTAGCTTGCTCAACAGTGCAGGGAAACTTCTATCACATGAGGTTTATGTAAAAAGGGTGAACACATTTTCTACCAATCAGATCAGTCAAGGATCAAGTAGCTCACACGTAACAGGGCCAGCATCTGGGCAAAGTCTCTATGATAGAATAGAGAATTTGCTTTTTATTATGAATGAGATAAGCCATTTGTTTGAAGCGCCTCCGAACTTCTACAAATACACAGAGGCAGATGAGACCTTAGATGCAATTTTGAGGCATCAATTGCCAACACAGGAATGGTGGACCTCAATGATACAGTTATTATTATAAGCAGGAGGTTTCATCAGAGTTTTGTCATCGAAATATATGAGTCATCATATTCAGAAAGTATGATGCATACACTATGATTGGAAAAAGTGGAATGAGCCAACTCAGCAGGAAGACTCGGCCACCGAAAGCAACAATGACAGCTACAGATAACAGGGCCGAGAAAGCTATAGCATGACAGAATATAAAGACACACCATTCAGCATTAAAGCAGAATGCTCAACCGACTCAGTCTCCTCCAAAGGTCAAGAAGATTCCTGACAGCATTAAAGACCATTTATCTTACATTTAGAGTAGCAATAACTTTCTTATCTGCTATTTTGTAAAGCTGGTGAGCATAGTTAGTCTATCAAATGACTCAGCATTCAGATATTTTGTAAAACCTATTGTATATATTCCCCCTCGCACAAACTTTCAAGGGGTTGGTTTTTCTTGTTCTCTTATGAAGAAATGAGAACTCGGCTGTAATTTCAGAAGGATGATATAAATAAAGCTTGGAGTTTTACAGGAATTGAGGCTTACTGGTGCATGCTATGTTGGAACCACTGAATGCTACAGGATTCTAGTGCTATGGCTTAATATAATAAGTGTTTCTCTATCTCTGTTAATGTTCTGTTATTTGTTTTAGCTCATGACTCTCATATGTTGTTCTAAATCTAGGAAAGAAAGAAAAAGAGTAGCTCAAGATTTGTCCATGGAGACACCCTGATCTCAATCTATCTTCGCTATAAATGTTTTCTATAACTTCAGCTGTTTAAATTGGAATTCTTAACTGCTCCAATAAGCCCTGAATATCTCACAGTCACTATTTAGTAATTCATTTATGCTACTAAGTAGTAATTGTTGTTCAAATTGGTATCACACTGTCTGTAACTTCACTTCCCATTGTTTCGTTCACTAATCGGAAAATTATATTAAGAATAGCCATCTAGCCTTGCAGTAAAACTTTATCCATCACTGGCACCAGAACTATCTCACATTTCTCACTCCATATGCCCAATGAATTAGCATCTTCTGCACACTTCATGCCCTTCTTACAACAACAGTTCACCAACGAAAGTCTCAAATAGAAAACTAAAACTGTTAACTAGCCTAAAATCTTCACAACTCATAACTGAAACTTAAAGAGAGAGCCCTTTCTGATTATAGGTAGGCTAGGACCTATAATCCAAAGCTTGGTTAGTGTTTACCCTGGTCGTATTCCCTTGGGAGTCATAGGGAACAACCTGGGTGTTAACATAAATGGTGACTCCGCTGGGGACAACCTCAGGACTTTTTAATTGCTGTATATTTCCTAGAGCTACAGGTGAAGCCTGAATGTTAGCTAGGAAGCCTTCAAAACTGTTTCTGCTTTACATTAACAAAGTTTACATAAAAGCTGCTTAAGGCTATCTTCATACTAGCTTTGAGACATACACAGCGATTCCAAAATCTTGTCTGGCCCTTGCAGATACAAGAAAATTCTGAAAATACTCAAAAACAAGTTCAGAAGCTGGCTCCAAAGAAGAATCAACGGTATACAAGGTCAAATCCTGACCCTAACCCACCAGCTGTTTTTGAAAACCCTAACACAATCCCTAAAAACGATAGGAAGCAACAAAGACAGGAAAATCCTTTTGATTTGAGTCCTGAGACAGTTAACCCTAACCCTGTTCCTACTCCAATCAAGGTTCTATTCAGGTCTACCCCTAATTCCCCTAGTTCACCATCTACATCTCAAAGCCCTCCTTTCACACCTTCATCCACTGCACATATTCCCTTGACCAACACTTTAGTCTCCGCCATACCTACTACCCCTGTTGTACCAATCGTTCCTGTTGTCCCATTTATCCCTGTTAATCCCATAAACCCTGCAAATATGGCTAATAGATATGCGCCCCTGTAGTTACCTGCTAATGCTGCAGCTCTACCTCATGACTACCAATCCAAAATCTCATATTTTGACTCCAGTGGCCCTTTCACAGCTATTCAGCATGCCAGAAGGATGCAAGATCATTTTGAGAACTATGAAATCGATGATGACAGTGTGAGGATGAGAATCTTTGTTCAAAGCCTGACAGGTGATGTAAGAACCTGGTTTAGATCACTCACTGCAAATACTATAACAGCTCCTGATGAGCTTTATCAAGCCTTTACTAACAGATGGGAGAAGAAGAAGGATCCCTTACACATACTGGGTGAATATGATACAATCAAACGAGGTCCTCAAGAGACCGTTTTGGAGTATTATGCAAGGTTCAACAATGTATATAATGCTATACTACAAAATTTAAGACCTCCTCCTGATTTAGCTTTATACAAATTTCCTGATGGTTTTGACCCTGATATGGCATATCAGTTGAAGGAAAGAGCCCCTGAAACCCTTGAGGATGCCCAAAAAGTTGCTGTCACAGTAGAGGCTAACCTAATTGCCAAGAGGAACATGGCAAGATTGGAAAATAGAACCACCTTCAAAGAAGAATCGTCAGCCTTTGATCAGAAACTGGATGCAATACTCACTGGCATGAAGAGGTTGGGTGACAGAGTAGAATCAGTTGAGAGAAAGTCATCATGGGAAGCACCACAAAGTAACCCTGTCAGGAATCCAAATTTTAGGAGAAATCAAAACCCAAACCTTGGCAAGGCCAGTTCTGATCCAGAGATAAGACCTCTGTTTCAGGAAAACTATACTGAAGCATCCACTTCAAATGAGCAAGTAGATGATACCCACATTAACCTAATGGGCCTGAATGATGAGCAGCAAGTTTTTCTGAGTCATGAAGATCACAAGGAGGATGACATTAAGCAGTTCCAAACCAAGTCAGGTGAGTCATTTGACTTTAAACAAGGTTATGACACAGCTGTTTATGAAGTTCATAAGCAATACAAGATAAGAAGCAGAACTATAAATGTAACAGACCCTGAAAAAGCAAAGGACAACCTGCAGCCCAAAAAAGCGATAGTCACGGAACCACATGACAAAACTGATTCAGTTACAAATGAAATAACCATTGAAGAAGTAACTGAACTATTTCCCTCAAAACAAAAGCCAATGGCTGCACCACCTTTGCAGCCTAATCCAAGCAATACTCCTCAAAAGATGAGTAAAAAGGATAAGCCCCAAGATCAAGAGAAGAATCAAGAAGAAAACTTAACAAACAAGGAAAAGGTTGTCACCCACAATACCAAAATCCAATCTAAAAGACCTTTTGACTTAGAAGCTGAAATTGGCAAATTGAAGATAGCTATTCCTCTTTCAGAACTAGCCAAGCATGACATCTACAAACAACAAATCAAGAAGTACCTTCAACTTACTCGTAACAAAGATAGTGTCAATGTGTTGGATGACACCCCAGAATTGCTTTTCGGTTCAGAGGTTGATGGAAAGACAGCAGTTACAGGGATCTTACCTTTCTATGTCAGCTTGCATGTTCATGATAAGATACTACATAATGCAATGTTTGATTCGGGCGCCTCTCACAACCTTATGCCTAAATCAGTGATGGAGAGGCTCAACCTAGACATTACAAGACCTTATAGGACCTATTTTCATTTGACTCCAGCCAAGTTAAATGTTTAGGCTTAATAAAAGATCTTTGTGTGTCACTTGTCCAGTACCCAAATAAAACAATTCTAATGGATGTTGTAGTTGCTGATATCCCACCCAAACATGGAATGCTATTATCAAGATCATGGGGGGCTAAACTACAAGGTTACCTACAATTAGACATGTCATATGCCACCATCTCAGTCTTTGGTCAACCCAAGAGGCTATATAGAGAGTCACTCATGAAATACATGGTCAGCACTGAAGAAAAACCTCAAAACTTTCCCATATATGCTGTCCATTCTGACATAGACTCCTATATTCTCTTCAATGACAATACAGGTCCCATAAATGATGAAGAAACCCAGACACTCAAATAAGATCGACAGATAAATGAAGAAACTGTTGATCTAAAAATAATGGTTGAGAAGTCAATAAACAAAACTGTTCAAGAAAATAAACCAAATGGAAGCCGAAACCTCAAATTGTTGATGCCAAGTCCCACAATAGTTGACAATGCTTCCCTTAATCAAGAAATCCTTTGGTTTCTTGAATTTGATGGATTAGTCAACAAATTAGGGGCAGGAGCAGGGGTTTGGATACATAACAAACAAAACAATCATGCAGAGGGCCGAGCCTATAGGTTAAACTTCAGATGCACCAACAATATGGCAGAATATGAAGCTCTCTTACTAGGCCTCAAGCTAGTAAAATCCTTACAAGCCATAAAAGTTTCAATCCTAGGAGACTCAGACCTGATTATCCAACAAGTAAAGGGAAATTTTGTCACTAATGAAAAAAGACTGAGATCTTATAGGTCTGCTGCTACTGAAATACTAAACTCCTTCACTGAATTTCAAATTACCAAAATTCCTAGAACCCATAATCTTCATGCTCATAGTTTGGCTACATTTGCAAGTACTTGCAAGCTACCTTTTGAACCCCAGCATTGCTTTATAGCTGAGATAAAACACAGACCTTCTGTCCCAAACAATGTCAAGGATTGGCAAGTGTTTGAGGATGATACACAAATAAACAATTTCTTGACTTTGCGGCAAGAATTTTCAGGGCTAAACATTGATACAAAGGCAGCAGGTGATTCACAAATACTAGGTGAATAGGACCAAACAAATATCTCACTCAAAATAGCAAATCAAATGCTTTGTCCAACAAACTTTGACCAGGAGAAAATACAAGAACTTGAACAATTACATTCGGAGGAAACAACTGATGTTGAAGCTGAAGTTATACAATTGAAAGACAATTTTCTCCCAACAGGCCTAACTCCATTGGAGGACATTTTTGACTCAAATGATGTCCCTAGAAAACCAAAATTGCAGCCCCTTAATGCTGCAATTGAAGAGTGCAATATTGGAACTATTGAAAAACCCAAGATAATTAAATTGTCCGCATCTTTACCACCTGATCAGAAGCCTAAATACATTGACCTCTTCAAAGAATTCCAATATGTCTTTGCATGGAGTTATGAGGATTTAAAGTCCTATGATACCTCTGTCATTCAACACACTATCCCTCTGAAGCCCAATCAAAAACCCTTTAAACAGAAATTAAGGAGAATTAATCCCATGCTTCTCCCTTCAATGGAAAAAGAGGTACAAAAAATGTTTAAAGCTGGCATCATAGCACCAATCAGATTCTCAGAATGGATTTCAAATTTGGTTCCTACAAGAAAGAAAACTGGTGAAATAAGGCTTTGTGTTGATCTAAGGAACTTGAATCAAGTGTCCCTAAAAGATAATTACCCCTTACCCAAGATGGATCACATATTGCAAAGAGTAGTGGGGGCTTCAAGAATTTCTTTACTTGATGGATTCTCAGGCTTCAACCAGATCTTAGTTCATCCTGATGATCAGGACAAAACGACATTTACAACCCCATGGGGAACCTTCAAATATGTTAAAATGCCTTTTGGGTTGAAGAATGCAGGGACTACATTCCAAAGAGCAATGGATATTGCTTTTTCCAAAGAGATTCATGATTTTCTTGTCATTTACTTAGATGACCTCGCACCTTTCTCCAATCTGACCAAGAACATTTGAAACATCTAAGGCAGATATTCATAACTTGTAGGAAGTATGGAATTTCCTTAAATCCTGAGAAATCCCTGTTTGGTTTGGAAGAAGGCAAGTTATTGGGTCATATTATTTCAAAGGATGGCATTAGGATTGACCCAGACAGAATACATGCCATTTTGCAGATGCTCCACCCAGGAAACATCAGAGAATTACTAGCATTCCTGGGGAAGATCAACTTCCTAAGGATATTTATCCCTAATTTGGCAGAATTGAGTAGATTACTAAATAACATGCTAAAAAAGGATTCAAAAGTAAAATGGACAGTAGAAGCAAATCAAGCTTTTGAAGGAATAAAATTGGCCCTCACCCAAACTCCAGTCTTAACAAATCCACAATTTGACAAAGAGTTTATCATTTTCTCTTTTGCTTCCCAGCATACTATTGTTGCTGTGTTGTTACAGAAAGATAACCAAGGAAATGAGAGACCTATTGCTTTCTTTAGTAGAGCTCTCAGAGATGCACCTCTGAAATATCAGATCATGGAAAAGCAAGCATATGCCTTGGTCAAAGCCATCAAAGACTTTAGCATTTATATCCTATACTCCCATGTTATAGATTATGTACCAAGTCCCATTGTGAAAGACATACTTACTCAAGAGAACTTAGAGGGCAGAAGAGGAAAATGGATTGCCAACATTTTACAATTTGACATTGAAATAAAACCTACAAAACTAATAAAAGGGCAAGGTTTGTCCAAATTAATGTCTGAAACAAATTTCCAAGCCTTGGACATCAACCAACTGGACAATGAACCGGAGTTGACGACTCCAAAGATCAATGTAGCCTTTGAACAATCTCTGTGGTATTCTGATATCTGTTATATATTGCAAAACCTGTGTGCTCCCCCAGGATTGTCCAGAACTAAATGTAGGTTCTTAAAAATGAAAGCCTCAAGATTTTGTGTCATGGAGGGCAATTTGCTTTGGAAAAACCATGAGGGTATATTGCTAAACTGCTTAATTGAGAATGAGGCTAACAATGTCATAAAAGAATTTCATGCAGGTGATTGTGGTGGACACTTTTATTGGAAGTCCACTGTGGATAAAATACTGAGGGCTGGTTACTATTGGCCCACTTTGTTCCCTCATGTAAAACATTTCACTACCTCATGCCACAAGTGTCAAATATTTGAGGGAAAGAGAAAATTACTGCCACTCCCTTTGAGGCCTATTGCAACAAAGAGACCTTTTCAGCAATGGGGCTTGGATTTCATTGGGGAAATTCATCCCTCATCTTCAGGCCAACATAGATGGATCCTCACAGCCACAAACTATTTCACCAAATGGATTGAGGCCATCCCATGTAGACAGGCCAATGATTCAACAATCATTCAGTTTTTAGAGAATAACATATTGTCTAGATTTGGTTGCCCCAACAAGATAATAACAGACAATGCTGCTGCTTTTAGATCCAAGAAGATGGTGAACTTCTGCCACAAATTTCACATTACTTTGGGCCACTCCACTGCATACTACCCTCAAGGGAATCGTCTAGCAGAATCATCAAATAAAAGCCTTGTAAACATCATAAAGAAGGTGTTAGAAGAAAATAAAAAGAATTGGCATAAGAAGCTTGTGAATGCCTTGTGGGCAGATAGGCTAACAACCAAGAGATCCATTGGGGTCAGCCCATATGAGTTAGTCTATTTATTAGAAGCCAAATTTCCTTCATCACTAGGGGTTCCTGTTATGAAACTACTTCAAGAAAGTCAAGCTGAGCTCAATGCCATGCAAAGAAGGATCAATCAAATAATATGTTTGCAGCAAACCAGAGACCAAGTTTATAGCAGAGTACAAGTTCTCCAAGAAAAGCTAAAGAAAGCTTTTGATAGAAGGACTAAGGCTAAAGATTTCAGCGTAGGTGACAAAGTCCTCAAGTGGGATTCAAGAAGGGAAGATAAAGGAAAACATGGAAAATTTGATTCTCTTTTGAGAGGACCATTTATTATCCAAGCAGTGCAAGGAAACAACACCTACTTCCTAAAAAATCTGGATGAAACTGACTTAAATGAAGGTCCTGTCAATGTCAGGATGTTGAAGCATTATTTTGACTATTTTCCATGCATATAGCAGGGTCTTTTCTCATGTACATAATCAGTTGTATATATTTTCTTTCAGCATACAAATAGTTCAGTTCAAAAGATTGTTGTAAATAAGCAGAAAAAAGCTTTATATTCCAGAAGTTCCACATAGGTAACAGCCTCCAGTTTTGAAGTACAAAGAGAAAGTTTTCAAGTTTTGGTAGGAGCAGTCAAGGGCGAAGGCATTCTGACCTGCTGTTCTTGGTCTTTCAGAAGAAAAACCATCCCCAAGTGGAGCCACTGTTAGCTACCTATACCAATAGGTTTAATTTTTCATGATTGGCAGGGGAAGTGCCAATATGATCTACTTTGGTGATACAAAGATATCATATTTTTGGGGAAAAGTGTACCTACATTTGGTTAATGCTGCCCTACTTCAGAATGGGTGATCCAATAGCCTAAGCTTGGTCATGCCATATTTCAATTTTTGTTGTAGATTAGAGAAAGAAACTTGTCTAAACAGCTCAATCTTGGCAGGTAAAGTAGTTAGGTAGATAAAGAAGGTTCCCAACTGCTTAATCTGGAGCCTTGGAAGCAATAAGGGTAGCTTTAGATAGAAGGTCAAAACAAAAAAGCCAAAGGAAAAGAAAAGGCACAAAAGGGTTTGCAAATCTAAGTGCACCCTCCTTGGAGTAACAAAAAATGCTAGGCAATAGAGTGGGTAGGCAGAGGGTGTTGCAGAAAGCATAGTTCATAGCATTTCACTGGCCTAAAGCAAAGGTAAAAAACATGGTGCCAGTACAAATTGCCTATTTGCAGCATTCTTACAGAACTTAATGAAGCATGTCTAACTTCCAGATCACCCCCTCTCACATTCATGACTAACATCCCTATGCCACCCATGTTCATAAAGCAAGTCAAAGTCTTTTGTTGGTTCTAGTTTCCTTAAGAGCCACATTTCTTGTGCAAAAGAAAAATTCTTTTCATTTTGATCTACTTCCTAAAAACTAAGTTGATTTCATATAAACAACTTAGTGCTCTACCCCCCTCATCCACCTCTTTCACTCATATTAAGTACTAACCTATCACTATTTAACTCCCTATACACCCTCCCTATTCCCCCTATTACTATGTAAAACTTGGCAAAAAACCCAAAAAATCTAAGTATCCCCTTCCCCAAGCATTATAGCTCTATGTATGATTTTCAATGTCTTCAAGCGCTAAAAACATTAAGCGCGACCCAAAGAGCGCCAGAAAAATTAACCCTGGGATTAATCCGTGATTTTCTCGGATTAATTAGCCAAAACCCGCTTTGAAAGTAAACCTTTGTAAAAACCCATTTTAACCCGTAACTCTACAAAAAACCCAAAAACCCACTTTTTCTAATGTTTCCGCCGGGCTCGCATTTCCAAAATAATAATATTTTATGCTGCCCTGCCTCCCTTATTGTACTTACGGCTTACCAACCCGTCGACCGTCGGATCCGGGCTTTCCCATCCAACGGCCCACATGCATATCGGATGGGCCTTCATCACCGAGAGATACCACCCGAGAAACTATCAGAGGGTGACGTCAGGCCTCTGCCACGCGTCACCCTTATATTCTCTCGGGTTGCCCTCTGACAATACCGCGACCGTATAGAAGGCGGTCCGAGAAAACCCACTTACCGCTCAATTATACTGCCTGCCCACGCCAGCGCTACGCCTGCCCACGTCACTTCCACTCGGTGCCTTGTCAGCACCCCCGACCTCCAGCGCTCCTACGTGTCTGCCACCTGTGCAATCCCCGTGGACCACTCATAGACTGCCACGTCACCTGATGACGTCAAGCTGATGTCACCCCACCCTGACGCCACCTGATGACGTCATGCTGACGTCATCCAAAAAGCGCGCCAATAGCCCGAAAGTCCATATTTTAGCCAATTTTCGCGTTTTTTCTCACTTTTGCCAAATTGAACTATTGCTGAACTCTGCATGTAATTTACGACCACCTGTCGCCAACCTGCAAAAATCAACCTGAAGGACGCTGCTGCCTCCCACCCGCCTGCATTTGCGACCATTGCTGGCAATTCACCAGGTATTTTCCCAAAAAATCCCCTCAGAGCTTGCTTCTGTGCATAATTCTACAGCACTCAATTAACAAGAGTAATGCAACCAATTTACCAGTAAATTCCCGGTAAACCAGCATTCCTTTATAGGGGTAGGGTCGAATTTCACCTGCTAAACCCATATACAGTCGCCTTTTCCTAAATTCACACTCTGTCCACGCATTCGTGGACTAAAAACCTGAAAGGCATAATTCACCGAGAAAACAGAGTGGCCAGTCCCTGCAGTCCCTCAATTAACTCCCTTTGAGCGTTCTACACCATTTGTCACCACAGTTGCCTCATTTACCCTTACAATTGGCTTTACTTCTGCAAAATTAGCCCTCTATGCTCTCCTGCCCATTGAAACCAGTTCCACTACAAACTCACAAATACTACCCAGCCATGGAAACACCAGTAGCCCTGAATGTTCAGCCTCTGAATGCCCCACATAGAGAGCTAGAGTGGAAAGCCCTGGGTGACAGAGATTACCAGATGCTAGACTGCACTTCCATGACCGCCAAATTCAATATTCACCTGTTGAATGAGTTAAAGGCCCAATATCTTAGTGGGGCTGATACCTTAGGAATTTGGGACTCCAACATACCCATTTACAACCTTCCTCAAGTCAATGTCCTCCCAGACTTGATAAATCAATGCCATTCTAGCTATGACCCCTATCAGAGAGCCGTTCTCAGCCCCTCAGGCTCAGTATTGTTCCATATCACCCCTGAGGCCATAAATGAAATGCTGCAATTTCACACTACAAAGCCCCTAACTCCTCTCTCCATCCAGGACTTGATAATGAAAGGGGGAAAGCTGTCCAGTGATCAAAT
The DNA here is from genome assembly GCA_000404065.3 of Pinus taeda. NCBI lineage: Eukaryota > Viridiplantae > Streptophyta > Pinopsida > Pinales > Pinaceae > Pinus > Pinus taeda. Next base: position 179,970 of record APFE030561900.1, on the reverse strand, counting down.
TGCCAGGATTAATCAGTTGTTTATTTGGCCACAATATCAAACTATGAGCACTGCCCTTCCTATAGCATATCAATATCTTAATGAGTTGGGCAAGATGCTGGTAGATTTGATCAGTTACATCCTGGGTTATGGGACATATGAGGATGTTGATGAAACCATTATGGCCATACTGTCCATTTTCTCCCCTGGAATGCCTCCTGCTGTGCATTATGATTTAGCCACATACATTGCCAATAAGATTCATGAGCAATTGATGAACCTATAAAGGGAAAAGGTGTTTAAATACACTAGGTACATCTATCATTTATTCTTATTTTATCAGCCTGATGTCTTCCCTGTCCCTCTCAAGAAACTAAATGCCCAGGGAAGCCCAAGGTCTGTAGTATTTTGGTCTTCAGTCTGTCATCATTTAGCTTATTCACCTTACACCTACTGTGAATTCATAGACCTTTTCATCCATCTAGCTATGACCTTGTTATTGGGTGTCCCCCCTCCCAGATTGACAGAGGAAATGCAAAGAATTCTTCACCTCTCGAAGGCCTACAGCATTGGTGATTGGTACTTTTACCAACACCATATAGTAATCAGAATATATGGCTGTGAGTTGAATCCTTATAGGCTGCCAAGATGTGTCCCTATGAGACTCTTTGCCCTAGAGTACTTTAGGCAATTTGGAAATGCAGACTTTGTCCATTTCCAAAGTAAAAACAAGAAGGTGCAACTGAAGGTGAGAAATCAGCTAGGCCCTTTTCTATACAATAAAAGGGAGGAAGGGTGGAAGGAAGCTGACCTGATCCTAGAGACCCTCAGACTACAAACCAACTTCAAATGGGTGCCTTATGACCCTAATCACTTCATTTCCCTCAGAAGGATAAAATACAAATTGGGTGGCTATGCTCACGTGAAACTGCCTCATATTGAGTAGTATGCCAATGCTTTAAGCTGGAAAGAGGGCACCCTAGAAGAACCAATTGGTAGAGAGCAAATGCTACAAAGAGAAGTGAGGAATCTTGAAAAGGAGGCTGACTTGGAAACTTGTGGACAGGTTTCTTCCTCCTGTCAAAGGCAAATTGGAGCAGCTGCCTCATACTCCACAGCCCAGCAGCAAGCAGTCGAAATTGCCCAACAGGAATCAAACAAAGATAAAGGCAAGCAGGTAGAGTAGGAACAGCCACCTCCTAGGACAGAGCAGCAAGCAGAACAGAAGGCAGAAAAGGAGATTGAGCAGCAAGAAGAACATCATTAAGAGCAACAACCTATACAACAAGAACAAATGGCCGAAGCTCCAACACCTACTGAGCAACAGGCTCAAGAGAATATGCCTCCTAGGCAAGAAAAGACAGTGTAGGCCTCAGTGCTTAAAACTCCACAAAGGGAGGAAAAGGGAAAGAAGAGGGATAGAGAACAAGAGACTCCCCTCACCACGTCCACAAATCAAGGGGAGAAGAGATAGAGATTGAATCCCCTCTCTGAGGAAGAAATGCCTATGGGGCAATCGTTGGAAATGGGCCCACCAAGTATGGAGGTATCTGCTAGTTCCTTTCAGCAGGAACAAGAGAGAACCCTTGGAGGAGAGGTCAGCTCCTCAAGTCATCAAAGGAGAGCAGAGGCAGGCATCAAACAACAATTTATTGATATCAAGAGGAGAAATGAGCCACTCAGGCTCCAAATTTACAACCAGTTGTTGAAGATGGCCCCTACCAATCAACAAAGGCTTATGTCAGCCTATGACATCACAGAAGGGAAAATGACCATGAGTCATTTCATGCCCACCATGCTGCAGCCACGGTCAGCTGCAGACTATATAGGAACCAACCTGGAGATTCTTGCCAAGGACATCCACCCTATGGATCAAATAGAACTTCACAAACAAATGGGTGAGATGGTCTATGCAACATTGGCAGACAAAACAATGTTGGATAATAGGTTGGAAAACAGCCTAAACAATACAGCTGCCCAACTTGATTTGGAGAAAGCATCCTCTCAAGCCAAAGAAAATAGGATCAAGTCTTTGGAGGATATAATTATAGAGCTTGGGCATGACCCCAAGGATCCAAAGGCCATACAATCGCTGCTGAAGGTAAGAGATGCAGACCTTGCAGCCCTGAGAAAGAAGGTGAAGCTCCTAGCAACCATTCACCCCCAAACAGAAGAGGTTGCTCAGTAGAGGCAAGACCAAGAGGTAGCTACATTGCTGGTAGCACTACACAAACAACTAGTGCAGACAGAAGGGAAGCTGGAGGACACAGAGGCTGCACTACAGGCAGCCCTACAGCAGAAAGAAGGAGGCCAGACTTCTCAGCCCCCTGCAGAGGTTATAATCGTTGAGGAGCCCCCAAAGACTACTGCTCCTCCCACAGAACAGGCAGTGCCATCAACATCAACGATAGCACCAACACCAACATCAGAGCAGGCTCCGAGCCTTGATATGCAGAAATTGATGAGTGAGATCCAGGCCCTCAAAAGCTAGATGACAGAACTGAATGGAGCCAAGGAGAATTTGGCTAAGCTGAATGAGAAATATGACAAATCTAAGCAGAATGTGGCTGAGAAAGGGAGAGAAATAAAAGCCCTTAAAGAGAAGATAAAGGAGCTGGAGAAAGAGCTCACCCTTGACAAAGTGGTGGCTGAGATCAAGACAGTTTTGTGGACCCACATTGGCCAATCAATAACGGATCAGTGGCAATACATTGAGACTATCCATGAGCAAATGGAGCTCATAGGCAAAGCACAAAAGGAAGTCCATAGAGCAAGGGCATCTCTAGGCAGTATGCCTGAGATAGCCAGCAGAATGATTAATGTGGTTAATAACCGGACAGGTCCTCAGCTGGCAGCAATTGGAATCTCTAACAGAACAGAAACCATCCAGCTAATAAAGAAGGTCCTCACACTGAAAAGCCTGGTGCAGACACTAGATAGGAGAAGCCAGGACATGCAAACAGAGGTCAAAAAGTTCATGGACAAGTTTGCAGCATTACAGGGCAGAGGTCTTCCTAGCTTGCTCAACAGTGCAGGGAAACTTCTATCACATGAGGTTTATGTAAAAAGGGTGAACACATTTTCTACCAATCAGATCAGTCAAGGATCAAGTAGCTCACACGTAACAGGGCCAGCATCTGGGCAAAGTCTCTATGATAGAATAGAGAATTTGCTTTTTATTATGAATGAGATAAGCCATTTGTTTGAAGCGCCTCCGAACTTCTACAAATACACAGAGGCAGATGAGACCTTAGATGCAATTTTGAGGCATCAATTGCCAACACAGGAATGGTGGACCTCAATGATACAGTTATTATTATAAGCAGGAGGTTTCATCAGAGTTTTGTCATCGAAATATATGAGTCATCATATTCAGAAAGTATGATGCATACACTATGATTGGAAAAAGTGGAATGAGCCAACTCAGCAGGAAGACTCGGCCACCGAAAGCAACAATGACAGCTACAGATAACAGGGCCGAGAAAGCTATAGCATGACAGAATATAAAGACACACCATTCAGCATTAAAGCAGAATGCTCAACCGACTCAGTCTCCTCCAAAGGTCAAGAAGATTCCTGACAGCATTAAAGACCATTTATCTTACATTTAGAGTAGCAATAACTTTCTTATCTGCTATTTTGTAAAGCTGGTGAGCATAGTTAGTCTATCAAATGACTCAGCATTCAGATATTTTGTAAAACCTATTGTATATATTCCCCCTCGCACAAACTTTCAAGGGGTTGGTTTTTCTTGTTCTCTTATGAAGAAATGAGAACTCGGCTGTAATTTCAGAAGGATGATATAAATAAAGCTTGGAGTTTTACAGGAATTGAGGCTTACTGGTGCATGCTATGTTGGAACCACTGAATGCTACAGGATTCTAGTGCTATGGCTTAATATAATAAGTGTTTCTCTATCTCTGTTAATGTTCTGTTATTTGTTTTAGCTCATGACTCTCATATGTTGTTCTAAATCTAGGAAAGAAAGAAAAAGAGTAGCTCAAGATTTGTCCATGGAGACACCCTGATCTCAATCTATCTTCGCTATAAATGTTTTCTATAACTTCAGCTGTTTAAATTGGAATTCTTAACTGCTCCAATAAGCCCTGAATATCTCACAGTCACTATTTAGTAATTCATTTATGCTACTAAGTAGTAATTGTTGTTCAAATTGGTATCACACTGTCTGTAACTTCACTTCCCATTGTTTCGTTCACTAATCGGAAAATTATATTAAGAATAGCCATCTAGCCTTGCAGTAAAACTTTATCCATCACTGGCACCAGAACTATCTCACATTTCTCACTCCATATGCCCAATGAATTAGCATCTTCTGCACACTTCATGCCCTTCTTACAACAACAGTTCACCAACGAAAGTCTCAAATAGAAAACTAAAACTGTTAACTAGCCTAAAATCTTCACAACTCATAACTGAAACTTAAAGAGAGAGCCCTTTCTGATTATAGGTAGGCTAGGACCTATAATCCAAAGCTTGGTTAGTGTTTACCCTGGTCGTATTCCCTTGGGAGTCATAGGGAACAACCTGGGTGTTAACATAAATGGTGACTCCGCTGGGGACAACCTCAGGACTTTTTAATTGCTGTATATTTCCTAGAGCTACAGGTGAAGCCTGAATGTTAGCTAGGAAGCCTTCAAAACTGTTTCTGCTTTACATTAACAAAGTTTACATAAAAGCTGCTTAAGGCTATCTTCATACTAGCTTTGAGACATACACAGCGATTCCAAAATCTTGTCTGGCCCTTGCAGATACAAGAAAATTCTGAAAATACTCAAAAACAAGTTCAGAAGCTGGCTCCAAAGAAGAATCAACGGTATACAAGGTCAAATCCTGACCCTAACCCACCAGCTGTTTTTGAAAACCCTAACACAATCCCTAAAAACGATAGGAAGCAACAAAGACAGGAAAATCCTTTTGATTTGAGTCCTGAGACAGTTAACCCTAACCCTGTTCCTACTCCAATCAAGGTTCTATTCAGGTCTACCCCTAATTCCCCTAGTTCACCATCTACATCTCAAAGCCCTCCTTTCACACCTTCATCCACTGCACATATTCCCTTGACCAACACTTTAGTCTCCGCCATACCTACTACCCCTGTTGTACCAATCGTTCCTGTTGTCCCATTTATCCCTGTTAATCCCATAAACCCTGCAAATATGGCTAATAGATATGCGCCCCTGTAGTTACCTGCTAATGCTGCAGCTCTACCTCATGACTACCAATCCAAAATCTCATATTTTGACTCCAGTGGCCCTTTCACAGCTATTCAGCATGCCAGAAGGATGCAAGATCATTTTGAGAACTATGAAATCGATGATGACAGTGTGAGGATGAGAATCTTTGTTCAAAGCCTGACAGGTGATGTAAGAACCTGGTTTAGATCACTCACTGCAAATACTATAACAGCTCCTGATGAGCTTTATCAAGCCTTTACTAACAGATGGGAGAAGAAGAAGGATCCCTTACACATACTGGGTGAATATGATACAATCAAACGAGGTCCTCAAGAGACCGTTTTGGAGTATTATGCAAGGTTCAACAATGTATATAATGCTATACTACAAAATTTAAGACCTCCTCCTGATTTAGCTTTATACAAATTTCCTGATGGTTTTGACCCTGATATGGCATATCAGTTGAAGGAAAGAGCCCCTGAAACCCTTGAGGATGCCCAAAAAGTTGCTGTCACAGTAGAGGCTAACCTAATTGCCAAGAGGAACATGGCAAGATTGGAAAATAGAACCACCTTCAAAGAAGAATCGTCAGCCTTTGATCAGAAACTGGATGCAATACTCACTGGCATGAAGAGGTTGGGTGACAGAGTAGAATCAGTTGAGAGAAAGTCATCATGGGAAGCACCACAAAGTAACCCTGTCAGGAATCCAAATTTTAGGAGAAATCAAAACCCAAACCTTGGCAAGGCCAGTTCTGATCCAGAGATAAGACCTCTGTTTCAGGAAAACTATACTGAAGCATCCACTTCAAATGAGCAAGTAGATGATACCCACATTAACCTAATGGGCCTGAATGATGAGCAGCAAGTTTTTCTGAGTCATGAAGATCACAAGGAGGATGACATTAAGCAGTTCCAAACCAAGTCAGGTGAGTCATTTGACTTTAAACAAGGTTATGACACAGCTGTTTATGAAGTTCATAAGCAATACAAGCTAAGAAGTAGAACTATAAATGTAACAGACCCTGAAAAAGCAAAGGACAACCTGCAGCCCAAAAAAGCAATAGTCACGGAACCACATGACAAAACTGATTCAGTTACAAATGAAATAACCGTTGAAGAAGTAACTGAACTATTTCCCTCAAAACAAAAGCCAATGGCTGCACCACCTTTGCAGCCTAATCCAAGCAATACTCCTCAAGAGATGAGTAAAAAGGATAAGCCCCAAGATCAAGAGAAGAATCAAGAAGAAAACTTAACAAACAAGGAAAAGGTTGTCACCCACAATACGAAAATCCAATCTGAAAGACCTTTTGACTTAGAAGCTGAAATTGGCAAATTGAAGATAGCTATTCCTCTTTCAGAACTAGCCAAGCATGACATCTACAAACAACAAATCAAGAAGTCCCTTAAACTTACTCGTAACAAAGATAGTGTCAATGTGTTGGATGACACCCCATAATTGCTTTTCAGTCCAGAGGTTGATGGAAAGACAGCAGTTACAGGGATCTTACCTTTCTATGTCAGCTTGCATGTTCATGATAAGATACTACATAATGCAATGTTTGATTCGGGCGCCTCTCACAACCTTATGCCTAAATCAGT
>APFE030561900.1:157698-170385 GCA_000404065.3 Pinus taeda | reverse complement strand
ACATTGGATAGAAGAAGCCAAGACATGCAAACAGAGGTCAACAAGTTCATGGACAAGTTTGCAGCATTACAGGGCATAGGTCTTCCAAGCTTGCTCAACAGTGCAGGGAAACTTCTATCACATGAGGCTTATGCAAAAAGGGTGAACACATTTGCCACCAATCAGATCGGTCAAGGATCAAGCAGCTCACAGGTAACAGGGCCAGCATTTGGGCAAAGTCTCTATGACAGAGTAGAGAATTTGTTTTTTATTATGAATGAGATCAACCATTTATTTGAAGTGCCTCCGAACTTCTACAAATACACAGAGGAAGATGAGACCTTGGATGCAATTTTGAGGCATCAATTGCCTACCTAGGAATGGTGGACCTCAATGATACAGTTATTATTATAAATAGGGGGTTTTCATCAAAGTTTTGACATCAAAATATATAAGTCGTCATATTCGGAAAATATGATGCATATACTATAACTGAAAAAGGTGGAATGAGCCAACTCAATAGGAAGATTCGGCCACCAAAAGCAACAATGACAGCTACAGGTAACAGGGTCGAGAAAGCTACAACATGACAGAGTATAAAGACACATCATTCACATCATTCAGCATTAAATCAGAACGCTCAACCGACTCAGTCTCCTCCAAAGGTCAAGAAGAGGCCTGACAGCATTAAAGACCATTTATCTTACATTTAGAGTAGTAATAACTTTCTTATCTGATATTTTGTAAAGTTGGTGAGCATAGTTAATCTATCAAATGACTCAGCATTCAGATATTTTGTAAAACCTTTTGTATATATTCCCCCTCGCACAAACTTTCAAGGGGTTGGTTTTTCTTGTTCTCTTATGAAGAAATGAGAACTCGGTTGTAATTTCAGAAGGATGATATAAATAAAGCTTGGAGTTTTACAGGAATTGAGGCTTACTAGTGCATGCTGTGTTGGAACCAGTGAATGCTATAGGATTCTAGTGTTATGGATTAATATAATAAGTGTTTCTCTATCTCTGTTAATGTTCTGTTATTTGTTTTAGCTCATGACTCTCATATGTTGTTCTAAATCTAGAAAAGAAAGAAAAAGAGTAGCTCAGGATTTGTCCATGGAGACACCCTAATCTCAATCTATCTTCGCTATAAATGTTTTATATAACTTCAACTATTTAAATTGGAATTCTTAACTGCTCCAATAAGCCCTGAATATCTCACAGTCACTATTTAGTAATTCATTTATGCTACTAAGTAGTAATTGTTGTTCAAATTGGTATCACACTGTTTGTAACTTCACTTCCCATTGTTTCACTCACTAATCAGAAAATTATATTAAGAATAGCCATCTAGCCTTGCAATAAAACTTTTTCCATCACTGGCACCAAAACTATCTCACATTTATGACTCCATATGCCCAATGAATTATCATCTTCTGCACACTTCATGCCCTTCTTACAACCTATAATCCAAAGCTTGGTTAGTGGTTACCCCGGCTATATTCCCTTGGGAGTCATAGGGAACAACCTGGGTGTTAACAGGCCCTGCAAGATTCATATCATTCACCTAATTAGGCTATTGGTTATTAACAGGTGGATGCAATGAATATTCATTTACAAGATCAAGTCAAAGAATCGACTAGAAATTTACGAGATATAATCTAAGACTCATGTTGGAAGGGGGTCTGTTTCATTTTTTAACTAGATTGACATAGGAAAAGGGTTATGCTCACAAACCTTGTTTCATTTTTTAATGAGCTTGACATAAGAAAAGGAACTTTGCTCTGGGAACCTTGTTTCATTTTTTAATGAACTTAACACAAGACAACGAAATCTGCTGCAAAATCAAATGATAGCATCTAATAGACCATGGATTCCAAGAGATTTTCATCAAATGGAAGAACAATGCTTTAGAACGGATACATATCAAAGGATCCGATGGAAAGATTAGGCTCCAATGCCCCCAATAAATGATTCACCATATAACATACTAGATCCAAGTCTAAAGAAGTTGATTAGACAATGAAAGGCTCATCTTTAGCAGTAGGTGTGTGAATGGGATAGGTTGCCACATAATTAACATGTGGTCAGGAAAACACCACTTGCCCATTTGGAATGATAAGAGAAGTTAGTTGATTGGTGGTCAAACCAGGCCCAAAAAATGAAAGTTGATGACAGTCGCAATCCTTCCATCATATGGGAAGCACATCAATTGAAAGAGTGTGGACACATCAGTGTTCATAGTATAAAAATAGTCTCACCCCAGGAGAAAATTGAAGTCCAAAGGTCCCATGATAACCATAACATCAATACATGTAGTTTTTCCTCCAAAGGTAATAGGAAACTGTGGAAGGATTCCTAAGGGTTGACTGGTGCCTATGTTAAAATCTAACAAATTTGGAGTGACAGACACAAGTTGTGGGGAACCCAAATCTTTCCAAGTAGTGGAGCATATAATACTAACAAAATCTCCCTCATATATAGCAGTGTGATCGATATTCCTATCATAAGATTTTACCATGACCATAAAAGGAATGTAAGAAGGGAGACGAGGTTATGTCAATCAACTCCAATCAAATTTGATCGCATGTTTTATTAGAGGGGATTTCGTAGGAATGGGTGAAATGCCCCCTTGTCTGGTAGAATCAAAAGAAACAAGAATAACCTAAGCGATATTATCCACTCTCTACAAGAAAACTATGATTGAGTAAATGTGGAATTGGGTAAACCATTTTCTCAAATAATCATTGGTCAGGAATAGACTCATGGGAATCACATTCAGAGAGAGTGGGATTGATTGGATTCAGATTTTTTCCATTACTTCATCAACTAGTAGAGGATTGGGAGAAAGCTCTCAATAACCAACTGAAAGATGACAATGAAAATATATAAGGTTTTCTAACACTTTTGAGGCTTCATCCATATAAGGAAAAAGGTGAATAGGATTACTCCCTTCACATAACTTACAGGAAACTTGACTTTCACCTTTTTCGCATGGATCTTATTATCAATAGTTGAATATTTGTCACCAACACGATTCCTAGAAAATGTCGATAAAGGTTGATGTGATTATGTGGACCACACTTCTAATATGTTGGGAATACTAGGACAAGATCTAATAAAGTGGTCACCCTTACATAACTTGCAAGGGAATTTAGCTTTGCGGGGATGCTTGGAATGTTCCTCCATACTAGTTGCATGGGTAGCATTGGTTTCTTGGTTGGCCTCCCATTTATTTTTATTCTTCTTAATCTTCCTTTTCTTCTTCTTCTTAACCACCAAGTTACTAACCTAGAGGCCTTCACGAGATGAAGAGGAAGAAGAGGAAGAAGACTGAACAAGTGAAGAAGTCAGAGGGTCAACGTGAGGTTGATATTGTTCAAGTGGGGGAGAACTTGGTTGAGAAGCAGTTTGGACATTCAGGACCATAGCAGTTGAAAACAACCAAACTAGAACACTAATGATAAATCTAGGAAGGGACAATGATGCCATATAAGAAGCACCAATATTTCGAAAAGAAGGAAAAGGACAAGGATTCTTGTGAGAGTTATTTCCTTGATTAGTAGAATCTGGAACTATTCTCATTAGTATCAACCTAAGATCCATTAAGGAGGTATTCCACGGGGAGGATGTTGTTCCACAGCCAACCAATTTATTTTAGAAATTAAAGACACAAACAAAAACAAAGAGGGATAACTAGGAAAAATGGTTTACCAAGCAACCATAAACTGCAATATACACCTTGGAAAACCATGGAATTAAAATACGTGCAGGAAATGTTGTGTCCATTGTATCACAGTATACAAGGTGAGTGACTCAGTTACCTACGGTGAGGATATCATCCTACAGGGGAATTCCAAAATATACTCGATGATTTGTGGATGTGTAGTCTATAGTAGTGTTGTCTAATGCGTAACCATTCGATGAGAGTGTTCACATATACTTTTCATGCATGAAGCATCATCCAATATACCTGAAGGTACATGGAGAATGATCTGATACACTATGTATGTGGAATGGGATATCACTCACGGAATGCAATGCTAGAAAACAATTATAACTCCTACGTTTAACAACGATTGAACATATCTCTAGCCTAGACCTATAAGTGCTTGCATAATGTTACAAATTCTCCTTGGGTTGATTCAATAAATTTTAATTTTATCTTCAATTAAGTTTCAGTTTTTGGGCTTATGTGAATTTTACCTGAATATCCTAAAATGCAACCTAGCATGAGGAAATGAAATATTTTTGAATTAATGAAAATATATCTAAGGGAAGGGACAAAGAGTATCCAACAAACAATACGCAAAAAACAACGTGAAAAGTACAAAACCCTTTTAATACAATTATTCCGATGTTGATGCACACACAAAAACCTAAATGCCAATGCAAATTTTTTTCTTTTCAAGCCAATTTATTTTTGAAAATGATGAAAACTAAGATGCAATGTTTAATTGTTGATTCAAAAAAAAAAATTAGAATGATGACTAAAACAACAATTTATCTAAGCACTCAATCATAAAACAAAATTAGTTTGAAAATGACCTAATGATAAGAACAAATGAAAATATAAACAAATTCTTACCAAAGGCACTAAAAAATGAAAGCAACCCAAATGAAGGCTTTAGAGAGCCCACAAGACACTAAAAGACTCAAGGAAGAGTGGCTAGAAGAAGGATGATCAAATAGAATATCAAGACAAAAGAAAACTTTTGCATGAACAGAGGCCAACATAGGTGCAAAGGAGGCATGAGTGCTTTGCAATGTAGACATAGAGAAGGATCAGTTGGCATGTAACACTCTGTCTCTAGACAAGAGAGTGTGTTGGTCTAGGGATGAAAGGTTTTGAAACAAAAATTGAAATTGAAACTCAGTGAAGGGTCTTGCTAGGTTTTTTTCTTCACTAAATAAGATAGTAAAGGTCTGAAGAAGAGGTAAGAAAAGAATAATGGACAAAGAAACCACCAAGGGAATTCACCCCTGCCTAGTATGTTCGCCAATTTGTTAGGCAAATCTATGACTGCAGACATAAGTATCTTCGTTGGGCCTCGTGGAATAACCTAGAACAACATAAATACAAAGAAGGGGTGTTTTCCTTAAAGTAAATAGATAACGAGATGAATCCTACTTGGAATCCATCATATCCTTCACTCCTCCCTTGGCTTGTACGCTCCAATCCTACCTCTAGTCACTATAATTAGAACCTACACAATTATACAACACGAGCCAATGATATACGAGATCTATGTAGCATCATGTAATCAATTTATTCAATAGATCAATGTGGCATTGAAATACATGAAATCATAAAATCATCTATAGGAAAAAAAACTCTTTGCATTAATAGAAATGGAGTGAGTTACAACCAAAATAGGTGTTGATCTTGTAGAATAGATCCTCCAAGTTGACTTGTCCTTTGCTTGCCACAAAGTGTGTTAGGGTCCTATAATAAAGGTAATATGTTTGTGTATTTATCTATTTTGGGAATGTGCTAGTAGAGTTTAGCCTATGAATCACTAGGTGTCACACCCTAAACGTTTTCTTGTCCAAGGAGCCATTTAGTTCTTGAAGTCTAGTTGCCAAGATAAAGTATGGATGTTTAGGAGTTTTTTTACATATAAATTCTAGGTCAGATCATGTTGTAGGTGTTTTCATGGCAAATTTCTCAGGAGCAACTTTCCAACAGTATATCTGGTTCTTGAAACCGACATCTACATCAAAAGAAAGCACAGGTTGAAATCTGCACTAGAAAGCAAAGAAGAAGGCCTAAGTGAGAAATTATTTATTTTGAATTATTAAAACTAATTAAAGAATAATAAAGAAATCGAAACTTTAAAACATGAGAACCACATTTATTCATAATACGTGCCAAAGTCGTAAATCCAAAAGTCAAAGCCTATGACCCACTCCACACTTAACTATTAAAGTTCCCAAATGTAAGATCCTCGAGATCTGTGAATAAATATGTCGATGGTTAGTGGTAGAAAGCAAAGAAGAAGGCCTAAGTGAGAAATTATTTATTTTGAATTATTAAAACTAATTAAAGAATAATAAAGAAATCGAAACTTTAAAACATGAGAACCACATTTATTCATAATACGTGCCAAAGTCGTAAATCCAAAAGTCAAAGCCTATGACCCACTCCACACTTAACTATTAAAGTTCCCAAATGTAAGATCCTCGAGATCTGTGAATAAATATGTCGATGGTTAGTGGTATGTTTTGGACGCCCAGCCCCTTTGACATTTAATGAAAGGGGGGGTCTGAATTTTTTTTTTCATTCTTATCATGTTTTATAGCTGTCACCCTCATGTTTTACAGGTGAGAAAAAATGAGCTTCATGTAAACGAGTTTTACAGATAGGAGGATAAGTAAAAAATGAATTTTTATAGGGGAAATGAATTCACGGCTGTAAGAAAATTAATTTACAAGAGAAAATAATAGGAATATTTTGAGATCATATGTTTATGAAAGTAATGTATAGGTGAGAAAAAATGAGCTTCATGTAAACGAGTTTACAGATAGGAGGATAAGTAAAAAATGAACTTTTACAGAGAAGAGAGATATTTTTTTTACAAGGATAAAAGCCAAATTAGAAATACTTTATTTGCCATGGATTTACAAAAAACAACACATGGTTTTTCAAAACCCGTGGGAATAGAAAATAAGCCACGGATTTAAAAAAGAACACATGGGTTTCGAAATCCATGGGAAGGGAAAACAACACATGGATTTGAAAACGAGATGGTTTATTAAATCATTCAAATGAATATATTAAAATTTTGGTTATGAATTTCATTTAAGAGTTTAATCAAACTATTTGGAAATATTATCTAAAATATATATTTCCCAAATATTTTGTGACAAAATAAAGTATTCAAAAGATGATGAAAATAAAAACGACATAAATAGAACTCAAACGCAGAGCAATTAGATTTAACAGAGCAGTTAGTTGATTTTGTGAAGATAGTTTCAACCTTTTTCTAGATTTCAAGGGCATGAAGATCAGTCTTAAACACCTAGCAGTAGATGATCAACAGATTGAGGACCATTTTGTAGGTTTCCAACATTTACAAAACCAATTCCAGAGTTTAATGAAAGTTCAATGTTTCCAGCAAATAATTTGGATATATTATTTTATCTTTTTCTATTATTTAGGATTTTATTCTGGAATTATTGTAATAGTTTTAGGAGAGTTTTTATTCTATATATTGTTTCGTTTGTAATAAAAAAAGGGTTGGGATTTGTACTGAGAAATATTACCATCTATTGTAAAGTTTTTCACTGAGTTCAAGGGACCTTTTGCATTAAAACAAGACAACTTGTTTCAGTATTCTTGTGTCATATCTATGTGGTGAAGTGCTTCTTACTGTAATCAATTTCCTCTATTTTTCATGTGTTTCCTTTCTCTATTGTTTTAAAGAAAATTAAGTTCAAGATTTGTTTTAAAACACCATGTTCTAGCTTAAAACAATATCAATGTTTTCTTCTAACGTTTAAATATAGAATTCAGGTAAAAATTCTCTATATTTAATGTGAATCTAAATCAATTCTTCCATGTCCATCTCATAAACTACAAGGATCTACTAGTATGCCTACCTTGTCCTGTTTCACTCAAGATTGATATTTTTGCAAGTTGATCAACCCAAGCCTCTTTGAATCCAATGCCCAATGGCTTTACGCTGTTGTTCCAACCAAACCAATTCATCAGAAAAAGCATGAACTTTCACAACTAGCCTAAAACCCCACCATGTAAACAAAGCTAAATCTGACAGAGAAATCCCTCTCTGAGTCTAGAAGAGCTCGCTTCTAGACTGAAAAGTGGTTCTGTGGTTACCTTTGCAATTTCTTTCACAGCCTTAAGAAATTATAGAGAGCTAACAAAGTGCACCTATAGTCACCCTAATGCATGGAATAATGTCTCTCAAAGTAGTAGCATAAGAGTATAATCAATCTCCAAAATCCATCCCCTTGCCTATGGATGGCTGTAGATATATAGATGAGGGACGTAATTCATGAATTATTATCCTTTTACCAATATAGGATTGAGATGTACTCTTGATGGGAGGATAAGCTCAAGGGATAAGGGATAAAATATCCAAGGTAGGATAGGCTAGGATTCGAGACTTTTGTCTAAGGTAAATATTTACAACAAATCCTAGAAGCTTCTGGGAGAAGAAGAATCATGATTCTTTTTTTCTCGAATGTCTAGAATCAATGCACCCCCAACATAGGAAAAACTGTAGGTGATCAATGTAGGACTAGAGTAGGACAACCTGGTAGTCAACGTTGGCCAATGAGAGGCCATCTTGTGTTGGGCCTAAAAATGTATGAAATGAAGAAGTTTTAAGTAGAGACTGATCCAAAATGGATCCAGTTTTGCCTCTAGATCAAAGTCCTCAAATGCAGTTGAAAGTAGAATCAAGTCAAAGTATTCATGGATATGATTCCAATGGTATGAACAATACTTAAATCCAAGTTCGGATGAAGAAGTTAGAGCCAGTAAAAGTTTTTGGGAAAATTAGGGAAAAAGTCAAAAAATCAAAATCAATAGGTCAAAGTCAACGGTCAATGTAGGGTGACATCAGCAGGAAATGTGGCATCCCAGG
The DNA here is from genome assembly GCA_000404065.3 of Pinus taeda. Lineage (NCBI taxonomy): Eukaryota > Viridiplantae > Streptophyta > Pinopsida > Pinales > Pinaceae > Pinus > Pinus taeda. Next base: position 161,795 of record APFE030561900.1, on the reverse strand, counting down.
AATAGGCCACTCACCCTAGATGATGTCAACAGGAGCAGTGATGTGGCGACACATGATTGGATATAATGGGATTTGCCTAATGTTGGCATGAAAACCCAAAAATTTGGGGTCAAGGGGAGTTAAATCCCTAACCTCCCGAAACTCCGAAGACTTCACTAGAATCTGCTCATTAGTTGAGCTACTGAGGTGCTTATTAACAGATTTACTAATTATTTATTTATGGTTGCGGGATTGGAGGCGCCGAAAAAAAGGGCCGACGATCGGGGTCAGCCCCACGACTGCCGGAACCCTTTATTGGTTTCAGAATTATCCCACATGCAATGGGATATGTTAAACAACATACCATATATATCATAACTGAACCACGTATATCACAATAGCAAGTGCAGAGATATATGCCACCCAAAGTTTAATGTGTATATATGTTACTATATATGTGTAACAATTCATATCAAAACATCAGAGTGTTGAGTGGGGGTTTCGACCCGCCGACCTCCAACATTATATACCACGCCTTCACACATTCGGGCTAACCAATATGCCATATGTTCGGACTTGAAATAGAGCTGAACCAAAATTTTGTTAACCTGTTGTAGAGCCAAACCTGCCAAATCCAGTGCGCGTAGATCAAGGTGGTTTCCATAGCACAAAGGGTAGTTTTTGTTAGTGAGAGGTGCTTTTGCAGAAGGCAAAGGTGGTTTTTCACATTCTAGGGGGTTTGGACTGCACAGAGCCCAAATATGGGCAAGTTTATACTCGTTTGACTCAAAATTTTGAGCTAAACGCAACGGTGAGATCCGTTTTCTCATTTGAGTCTCTATTTTTTAGCACATGTCTATAAAAGCATTTTGAAGACTAATAAAGCAATCACACTTGAAGTTAAGGACCTAGAGAGGTAGACAACAAGTCTAGTGAACTCCATTATCAAATTGTTGTTGTGTTCATATGTTTGATTATGTTTCAATTTGCTTATGTGTTTATGTTATTTGCAATCTTTTCGATCCATTGCACTAAGTAACATAAGGAAACTTCACAAAAAGTCTATAATAACTTTTTCATTAATGGATCAAGTGGTATCAGAGAAGCAAGGTTTTTAAGGTCTGACAAGATTGTGTGAAGATTTGAATGCTTACTAGGTTAAGGCTTGAACGAGGTGAAGGTGAACTTGCTGAGGTGAATCCAGAGATTGGAAGGGTCTTTTCACAAAGAAGGATGACGGATGAAACCCCACTTGGGTAAGAACCTCAATTCCTAGATAGTTTCATGACGATATGTGCAATGGTGGAAGAGATGTATCGCGAGTTTAAGAAGAACAAAGATGGAGGAAATTCATCACCTAAAGACCAAGAAGATAAGGGAAAGGGAGAAATACTTCCTCCACCATCTCCTCCACCATCACCATTGTCATCATCATCATCATCATCTTGTCATAAATCTAGTCCTTCTAAGAAGAAAAATAAGAAATCATCTTTGATCAAATTAGATGGAAAATTTGATTTGTCGATTTATGATGGAGAACTTAACACTGAAAAGCTTGATAATTGGATAAAATAAATTGAAGTGTATTGCAGGGTGTAGAAAGTTGTTTCAGAAAGGAAGAAGATCTAGCTTTCTAGCCTTCGACTTGGAGGAATCACACTTGTATGGTGGGAAGGCAAGACACAAGCAGATCTCAAAAGGCATGGTAAAATGATTTCAACTTGGAATGAATTTTTTTCTTCTATTAAAAAGAAATTTTATCCTTTGGCTTATATGCAACAAGCAATGATGAGTTAGCAAACATTACATCAATTGAAGGTCAAAGTGTTCAAAGTTATACTGAAGAATTCCGTCAGAGAGATTTAACATTAGGCATATCATTGGACTCACCAGAGACATTGTTGAAATACATAGGTGGCCTACATATTTATTTGAGGCACACTATACTTATGTTTAATCCAACTAGCTTAGATGATGTATTGGTCCATGCAACTCATCTAGAAGCTAGAGGCAAAAATGTAACCCATGATGTTGGAAAATCGTCCAAACCTATTGAAAGCAAGAATAAAGACAAGAAGAAATTTAAATGGAGGGAGAAGAAAATGAACATTGTGAAGAAAGATAAACCTTCATGCACTTATTGTAAGAAGGAAGGCCACAATGAGACACACTGCTAGTCACTGCATCTAGAATTGAAGCCTAAGAAATTTGGGAGTAAGGACTGGAAGAATGTTGTTGCTATTCAAAAGGACTTGGGATCAGGTTCATGTGATGAGACAACAGTTACAGCTACAGGTATAAAAGGTAAATACTCTAAAGCATCTTGTTATAGACATTTTTGGGCACTACAACCCCAATCATAAATGTCCATAAACTGAGGGCTCCTAAGTCCCTAAAAGTGTTGCTTCACTACCTAAAGGAACAAGGTCAGCTGATTACATCATCTCCTAGAAGTTCTCCACTAAAAACTGCTCAGAAATGGTCAAAACTGGACCATACTGAATACGCAGTGCAGAGGGTGCGATGCATATCACCTTCCCAGTGTAAAGGGTGTGATGCATACTGGACGGCCCCTCTGTAGGGTGCGATGGGTGAGAATGGACAAATGGCAGAGACAATTTGCGAGGTGGATGATCATAGAATCTTCCAGAAGCTTCCCCTCTCACACTTGCCTCTCTATTTTCGACCAGGGATGAGTAAGAGATCATTAGTCTCGAAGTGGAATCAAGAACTATCAAAGAGAGGACACTAATCAAGACCCCAGAATATGACTCACCCCCCTACAATAATCTATATATGGATCCCTCATCACAAAGATCCGAAGGCTGGAATTTTGTATCTTGTAGAGAAGTCTTGTTGGTTTTCTGGTGAAACTTCATAGTGTTGGGTGATCTAAGCTTTACTTGAGGTGAAGAAGGGCTTTCTTACTGGAGGATGATGCTGGGTCAAAACATATGGTTGTAATCCTCTTGCTACTCTTGATCTTAATAAAGCTATTCAATTTTTCCTCCATATTCTTGTATGTTTCATTATATATGCATTTTTATGGTTAACACATATCTGGTCCTGTGTTATTTATGAATATAGATCTCTATTCTTCGATAGTAGTATGTTGTTGTGATTCCACAGATGCTCTTTGAAGCTGGGCAGACGAAGAAGAAGCAGCAAAGGTCTATCAGGAAGGAGAGGAATCAAACAAGGAAACCAAGCGCAAGACTAAGGTTGGTCTCCTTTGTTCCACTCTTATCTATTTTCATAAAGGAAAGTGAAAGTAGACTTTACTTGTTTGTTTCCAAGATAGCTACCAGTCTTAGTGGGAATAGCAGCTCCCAGTGGACACTACTCCCGGTAACAAAATGGCGACTCCATTGGGGAGCGAATAGATTGTTTGTTAGTCTATCTTTGTTTGTTTTATAAACTTACAGATGGAGCCTGAAGTCAAGCCAACTAGCCTTCGAACTGAATTTTTTATGCAAATGCAAAGTAAATCAATGCTGCTTCAGTCTGTCTCCTGGTTTTGTTTATAAATTGAACAATCGATCTGCATACGTTCTAATTTCCCTAAGTGGTGGCTCTAGTAACCTCCTTTGATCAACCCTTGTCATTTACATTTATTGAACATCACTTACTCGGCCTAAATCCCTGAACTAAACTGTAAATTGTGAGCAAAGACTGGTTGAAAGTCTCGCACTAGTATCATCACACCCTCCCTTCAAGGTAGTCTATATGCATCACACTTCCCATGTGTAGTAGGTGAGATGCATACTGGATTCCCTGTGTGACAGGTGCGATGGTCAGGGAAGGTTTACCTTCAGACTTTGGTTTTCCTTCACTCTTTTCAATTCTATTCAGGAGTTTTGCTATCTGTGGCCAGTATATCTATGTGAAAACCCCCTTCTCTTCCATCATTCCACCTCTATTGTGCAAAGAACTGTAAGTGTTTTTATGTATTGTGCGCCATTTTCAGTTCTCTTTTGCAAAGAAGCGGCGTAGTCAAACTGTCGTTTCTTAATCTGAAAGTGTCATAAGTGTCATTTTCAGTCATAGAAGAGAATCCCATTGTTCTTGATAGTCGATTGTACTGTTACTCTTGTATATGATTTGAATTAGTAGTTTTT
>APFE030561900.1:124336-157382 GCA_000404065.3 Pinus taeda | reverse complement strand
ATTAAACAGTTGTTTATCATCTTAGACTACATTTTAGGAATTGTATACACATCACGCGGTGAACCTGAAAGGCAAATTTTTAAACAATATCAACTATAAAATAAATTTAATGAATCTAAAAATTCTTTTGAACCTAACCCACAACATCTAGAAGTCTAGGCTAGAGACGTATTCCGGTGTCGTAAAACCTGGTAACTGTTGTTTTCATTGTTGGTTGGGTGATTCCTCCATTCTGAGATGACAAGTGCCAGTATGGACTTGTGCTCCCACGTACCGTCGAGTATATGCTGGAAGACCACAATAGGCTATATCCTTTATCCTTAGGAAGCCGTGTCTGCCACCCTATCGATCGCAATGCACTGAACACAACATTCGAGAAGATTGACTGCCGTATCGTAAAAAGTATTCTGCAGTTTTGCGATTGGTTTGGTAATCCCCTCTACCTAGATTTCCAGAGAATTCTCTTTCATTCCTTTTCAAACTCCTTAAAAGAAAAGGTCCATCTGAGCACTTGTCACTTCATGCTCATTAAAAATTGAAGGCGACTAGAGTCATCTTTTGTTTTTTCTCGACTCTTAAAAATTGAGAAAACTAGTTGTGTCAAAGCGTCTAAAATTTATTTTAATCGGAATAACATCACAAGTTCCCTCGTTGGTCTTTAGGTTAAGAAAAATGGAGTCTACCAACCAAGGATTTTCCCTTGGAGGAAATCCTAGTCCTTTCTCCTCTTGGGGAGATGTTGGTGCACTCCATATGGCCACATTATTACTTCCAGGGTTGACGATTGGTTTGCCCGTATGGCTCTTCTCTACCTCTGTCATTCAGAATACCATAATTCCTGAACAGTCAACTCAGCAACTAGATGATACTAGAGTTACTCCCCAGCCTTCTACTTCGTCTGTTTCTCTCTCTCCTCCTTCCTCTATGCTTGATGAAGCTGGTAAAGCTAAAGATCAAGTAACTGAGAAGAAGAAGAAGTGGAAAAAGAAAAAAGAAAAGAAGAAGAAAGAACCAAAAGCGAAAGGGAGCAACCATGCTCGTCTAGCGAAAATCCTCACACTGCACTATCTAAACCTAAATCTCCATGCCTCATTTGCAAAGGAGACAACTATCATTGAGGTTTTCCTTGCATCCCTTGGATCTTAAGGGACTGGTCTCCTCGTTTGCACAATCTGGTGTCGTCAACCTCTAATGATCATGTTGAAAGCACACCATCAACCAATGAAAGTGAAGTGTCTGGATAGAAAAAGGAATCGCAAATTCCCTTGTAAATTGTGTGAAGGGATCACGCCGTCCATTGTTTTCCCTTCCTAGACGAAGCTAGAAGAGTTTTGGATGACCGTCTTGCTTCACCGCTACAGCTCCCTCCTGGATATAAGAAACTCTTGCCGAGTCCACCATTGGTTGAAAATCTAGCTGGCACGCCATTGTGGTCGGCCAAAACATCTATCATTGAAAATGAACCCTTTGAATCCATACCAGATGAAAGTCAAAAGGTCGAGGCGGCAGTTGACCCAGTCTTGCCTTCAGAAGGTTCATCTTCTAATGATACCGTCACTGAAGTTAAAGAGAATGACACTGTTCAAATTATTTTCGTAAACACAGACTCTGATGAACTTGGGGGAAGTCTACCCGTTCCTTTACCGTAGGAAGGAAGTTCATCAGAATCATATCTGGCTGTCTATTTGGTCCCACCTCCAAGCAACCTAGTCGTTTCCTTCGATTGGAATCTACTAGGTAGACCCCATGTACCAGCTAGTGTACCATTCAGAATCATTGTACAATCTTACAGAATGGTCATGGATGGTACCATCATAGATGAAGGGGCTTCTGTGAGTATCCTTTCCTCAACTGTTTGGAAAGCGCTTGGTTTGCCATCACTTTTTCCTGAAATGAGAAATCTGACAGGCTTTGACAAAGGAACCAGTCAACCGTTAGGGATCTTACCCAATGTGCCCATTACTTTGAGAAGAAAACCATTCACATGAACGTGATGGTAGTCCAAGGATCCCTAGATTATAATCTACTCCTTGGGCATGACTATATTTATTGCATGGGAGCCATCGTCTCCTCACTCTTTAGAGTAAGGTGTTTTCCGCATGAAGGCAGAGTGGTCAAGCTCATAGACCAACTGTCATTCCCCAGTTCACACATAAAAAATAGTCAAACTCCATCCCTAAATGGTCCTTTCATGCAAGGAATGTCTCATCGATCTCCAGTCTGTCCACATGATGAGCGCAAGTGATTCGGGAGGATATGACTGAAACCTAGGGGGCATGCACCCTAGTTTGTTTCGGCAGGAAAGCCTTGGGTATAGAGTAGGTTTCCGCGTAGGATATATGAGTAGTCTGACACACCCGTCCGTTTAGGAAAATGGGATTAGACTGGAATAAGATTCCCTCGTCAAAGTTATGTGAGTGGAGGCGTCTGTGCCACTCACCTTTGTCTATTTCAGTAGACATCGCCAAGGAAGCATTTTGTCTACGACGCGGATGGAGAGCATTCATATGGTAACCTGGGAATTTTTCGCTATACCTGGGGGCATGCAAACCTTTTTGCATGCAAGTGAAGAGCAACCATTTATTTTTTAAATTTGTAGGTCCTCTAACCCTTTAAACTCGTAAGGTTGGTCATTTCCTAGCTTGCATAAAGAAAGGATCCGGGGCAAAGCTTTAAAAGGTGCGAGCCCCACAAAAAATGGCATCTTAGATGAGATATCCTTATTATATGACTGGAACGAGCAGTTTTAACATGGAATTCAAGCTCGTTAAAAAATAAACATAAGCAATGAGCAAATGTTTCCGCCAGAGTTTAAGCTCATTAAAAAATGAACCAATTTTCTGGTAAATAACCATTGTGAATGCATTATCATCAGCTTTTGAGCCTTGGTCGTGTTCTCATCATCACCTCCACTCTGGTTTTTAGCCGATCATTCACCTCCATTTGATTGTTTACCCTTTTGAGGAACATCTGTGAAGAGTGATTCTATTAGCCATCCTTGTGACACTGTCGTGATTGGAAAATTCCAAACCTTAACTAGAATCAGCTGCTACTCGAAATCATCACTCGTTCCTCGAAAAACGAGTCTCCTTTAAGCTTTTCTCAACTAACTCGTAAAATATGAAAAGATTGCCGAGTGATTAGCCTCTCCGGCTTGTTAAAGTCATCAGAAGTGTTATCCCTCCTCTAGATTTTAATCTTTTTGGACTTGAGGGATTATTACACAAAAAGATCGAGCGCTTGTCTTGTTCGGCTCGTTAAAATTACCGGACATTCATCCTTTTCGTATTATTTTACACTTTTTCAGACTTAAGGGATTATATGACGAAGAAGAAGCTTTTGAGTTTCCTTTCTGTCCCTTTTAGACTCTCTAAAATTGAAAAGGACCGAGTTATCTTTGTCGTTAAACTCGTTAAAACTGAATAGCAACAAACTCATCCAAATGGACGAGAACGAGTTTCACTATCGCTAGAATCGTTAAAATATAGCGACAAGGGGTGAATTATAAAAAAATGATATGTTATCCTCCTCAAGCTTGAGAAAAATAAAGAGGTACTGGTCAGTAATGACTGGGGAAATTGGGAGGAAAACTTGAAAAAACTTTATTGGTAGCAAGTCGCTCTTGAACATGAAACTTTCTCTCCACATCCGAGTCGGGTTGGGTTGTTCCATTCACTGGTCATATCACCATTGGTCCATCACACCATCCATCGTCAATGTTGTCGATATGTTCAAGAGAAGTCACTCAGAGAATTCACCTATGTCTCACCCACTGCAATACATTCATGCTCCATTCTTTCATGACCACCACCTTGAACCCTGTATCATCAGATCATTTTCACCTCCAAAATCATTTGCTTCATTCTGTGTCATAGATGTGGGATTCATTAAGGCCCCCCTACGACGAGTCACTTCTTGTCGACATCAGCTCATTATCCGAGAAGTTGACCGAGGAACAACCCTTTCAGTACTTTGAAGCTTGCATGCCTCAATGGCAAGTTTCTCTCTTTCGGCGACAGGTTTACATTAATGGCCTTCGACCGAGAGACTTTGTGTGGTGTTCGAAGGCAAGTCCTTTTTCACACCACTCAAATTGTACTGTAGTACCTTGAGGGTCATTGTCATTATTGGTGATTCCTCTCGCGCTTGTTAACAGCTTACATTATTGGCTGGTAATCAGGCGTTGTCTTTCCATGTTCGACTCCAGAACATTTTGTTGCATGGATCGACTTGTACTCTGAGTGAAGATTGAATGAGTTTTGAAGACCTCGGATCTAGTTTCATCCATCTGGGCTATGGTATATTCAGGAATATAAAGACATCAAATGTACATCATTGCCAAACAGATGATCATCCAAATCAAAGGATGGTGAGTCTGAATCATCAGTCTCCTACACAGACAATTGTCTATCCTATGTACATGAAAATGAATTTATAAAGCTAAGCATGGGAATGCGTGCCTCAGCTAGATCATGAAAAATATTATGAAGATAATGTATTGTATTATATCTTATTACAGGTCACCTCCCAGCTTGAAAAAAAACTTCGGATCCTCATGATAAAGCATTTCACCCGACATCAAAAGATTAACGACCTCATGCTTTAGGGGGAAACTGTTATAGAAATTTTTGGGCACTGCAACCCCAATCATAAATGTCCATAAACTGAGGGCTCCTAAGTCCCTAAAAGTGTTGCCTCACTACCTAAAGGAACAAGGTCAGCTGATTACATCATCTCCCAAAAGTTCTCAACTAAAAACTGCTCAGAAACGGTCAAAATTGGACCATACTGAATACCCAGTGCAGAGGGTGCGATGCATATCACCTCCTCAGTGTAAAGGGTGCGATGCATACTAGATGGCCCCTCTGTAGGTTGCAATGGAAGAGAATGGAAAAATGGCAGAGACAGTTTGCGAGGTGGATGATCATAGAATCTTCCAGAAGCTTCCCCTCTCACACTTGCCTCTCTGTTTTCGACCAGGGATGAGTAAGAGATCATCAGTCTCGAAGTGGAATCAAGAACTATTAGAGAGAGGAAACTAATCAAGGCCCTAGAAGATGACTCACCCCCCTACAATCATCTATATATGGATCCCTCATCACAGAGATCCGGGGGCTGGAATTTTGTATCTTGTAGAGAAGTGTTGTTGGTTTTCTGGTGAAACTTCATAGTGTTGGGTGATCTAAGCTTTGCTTGAGGTGAAGAAGGGCTTTCTTGCTGGAGGATGATGTTGGGTCAGAACAATTGGTTGTAATCCTCTCGCTATTCTTGATATTAATAAATCTATTCAAGTTTTCCTCCACATTCTTGTATGTTTGATTGTATATGCATTTGTGTGGTTAATACATATCTGGTCCTGTGTTATTTATGAATATAGATCTCTATTCTTCGATAGTATTATGCTGCTTTTGATTCCACAGGTGCTCTTTGAAGTTGGGCAGACGAAGAAGAAGTGGTAAAGATCTATCAGGAAGGAGAGGAATCAAGTAAGGAACCAAGCGCAAGACTAAGGTTGGTGTCCTTTGTTCCACTCTTATCTATTTTTCATAAAGGAGAATGAAAGTAGTCTTTACTTGTTTGTTTCAAGATAGCTACCAGTCTTAATGGAAATAGCAGTTCCGAGCAGAAACTATTCTTGGTAACACATCTACAAGTACTTCTTCACATTCTGTTGATAATGATAATGATGAGAGAAAAATAAATGAACTATTTCACATTAGAGTCATTTCCAAGCATACTAAAATTGATAGTTTAATTAATAGTGGTTCACAAATTAATTTGATTTCTAAAGAAATTATAAAGAAGTTGGGTCTAGAAACAAAACTTCATAAAAATTCATATCCATTAGGTTAGGTGTGTGATAAAACTAAACTACAAGTTATGAAATAATGTAAACTTCGTTTTTCTATTGGGTCAAAGTTTGTAGATGAGGTTGAGTTAGACATAGTTCCATTGGACATGTGTGGAATTGTATTAGGAAGTCCATACTTGTACAATAGAAATGCTATCTTCTATCAAAATAAAAATAAGTATCAACTCACTAAGGATGGAATTGAAAATATTGTAAGAGCTCATAAACTCAAAGATAACTTCTCTCTCATAAATTCAGGATAGATGAAAAGAATTGTAAATTCAAGTAAACAATTTTTACTTATGGTTGTAAAAGCAAATGATATTGATAAATTTGATGCTTTCCAAGGCTGTAATCCTAAACAGAAAGCAGATCTAGTTAAAGTTGTTTCTGATTATGATATTTTGTTTCAAGAGCCTAAAGGGCTTCCACCCAAGTGAGAAATAGAACATGAGATTTATTTGCAGCAAGATGCTCCACTACCTAACATTGGAATGTACATGTTATCAGCTCTAGAGAATGTAGAGATAAAGAAGCAAGTACAAGAGTTTATTCAACCAAGCACATCACTGTGTGAATCACCTATTGTGTTAGTGTGAAAGAAATATGGTTCATGGAGAATGTGCATTGATTTTAGAGCATTAAATAAAATCAAAATAATGAATCGTTATCCTCTTCCTCGTATTGATGATCTGTTAGATCAGTTAAAAGATGCAGTTTACTTCTCTAAATTAGACTTGCGAAGCGCCTACCATCAGATCAAAGTTACAGAATAGGATGTATGGAAGATTGCTTTCAAAACAAAGCAAGGACTCTATGAATGGATGGTTCTGCCTTTTGGCTTAACTAATGCTCCAGCTACATTCATGCAAGTCATGAATGATGCATTTAGACCATTCATTGATGATTTTGTAATAGTCTATTTAGATGATATTCTTATTTTCAGTAGAACATAGGATGAACATGTAAAGCATGTAAAGCAAGTTTTAGATGTTTTGAAAAGAGAATATCTATGTAAAGTTGTCAAATTGTGAATTTGGTAGGACATATTTGAATTATTTGGGTTATATTGTAGGGGGTGGTGAATTGAAGATAGATCCCTCTAAGGTCAAAGTCATTATAAATTGGCCTAAGCCAAATATTGCTATAGAAGTTAGAATTTTCTTAGGGGCAACACAATATTGGAGAAACTTTATTGCTAACTTTTCTTTGATTGCAGCTCCTTTACAATCTTTGAGAAGTGTGAAACAAGTGTTTCAGTGGGGAGGCAAATAGCAAAAAGCCTTCGACACATTGAAAGAAAGGATCAGTACAACACCAGTACTAGCAGTGTCATATCTTCAACATCCATTTGAGATCGAGACATATGCAAGTGAATATTGCATGGGGGCAGTGTTGATTCAACACAAAAGGCCTATATGCTTTCATTCTGAGACATTTACATCAGTAGTAGTTAACTATCCTACATATGATAAAGAATTGTATGCATTAGTTCAAAGTGTAAAAAAGTGGAGACATTACATAATGGGTAAAGAAACAATCATATACATAGATCATCAAACACTACAATACTTACACTCGCAAACTAAATTGCAACAATCACGACATTACAGGTGGATGGGGTTTCTACAACAATTTCATCTTGTTATCATATATAAGAAGGCCATACATAATAAGGTTGCATACATGTTATTAAGACCAATTATAAATGCATCCACAATACTTAAGCATAATTCAGTAATTAAGGAAAGTTACATTGAACAATATGCTCAAGACACAGATTTTAAGGACGTATATGCAACTTTAAGTCATGGCAAGTAGGTAGAAGAATTGGATTATTTTATAAAGGAAAAACTATTATATCATTGGGAAAGTTATGCATTCCATAAACTGAAAGAGTTAATATAATTTGAGAAGCACATACTTCTCTCATATCAGGTCATTTTTGTGTAAGTAAAATAGTTGCACAATTACAAAGATTCTGCTATTCGCCAAAAATGAATGAGACAACTTCTAGATATATTAAAGGATGTACTATGTGTGCTACAAGCAATCCAAGTAATAGAAAATTAAGCTTGTATACTCCACTTCCAATTCCTTCTCGTCCTTGGGAAAGTGTTTCCATGGATTTTGTTGGGGGATTGCCAAAGTATAAAAAGGGTCATGATTATTTGTATGTAGCTGTGGATAGGTTCAGTAAGATGTGTATTCTGACACCATGTAATAAACAGGTCACATCTGGACAAACTGCGAAGTTTCTCTTTCAAAATGTATGCGTTCATTTTGGGTTACCCACTTCTACTGTATCCAATCGAGATTCTTGATTTGTTGGGAAATTTTGGTCAAGTCTATGGGAGTTAATGGACACAAAGTTTAAGAAAAGCATGGCATTTCATCCACAAATAGATGGTCAGACATAAGTGGTCAACAAGACAGTGATACAATTGCTTTGAGGATATTGCAGCAAGCATCCCAAACTTTGGGATGAGAATTTGTGTTATGTGCAACATGCTTACAACCATACAAAACATTATTCTACTTAGAGATCACCTTTTGAGATGTTTTGGTTTTATACCAAAGTCTCCCTTGGATTTTGTCTTTGGTAAAGACATAGCAGTTGATGGACACGGTGATGTGGAAAAAGCAACCAAGTTCATTGAACAAATCCAAGAAATTCACCAGGTAGTACAGGAATAGCTCGAAAGAATCTAAGAAAAGTATAAGGTGCGGCATGACAAGCATCGATTTGAGCATAGTTTTCAAGTTGGTGATTAAGTCTAGTTGTACATCAGCAAAGAAAGACTACAAGGGGAAGGTAAGAAGTTGAAACCAATTAGATATGGCCCTTTCAAAATACTTCACAAAATTGGTGAAAATGCTTTCCGCCTAGATCTACCAGCTTATATGTAGATCTATTCCATCGTAAATGTTGAAAACTTGTGATTGTATGAGCCCTCATTTATTGAAGATCCCGAGGAGTAAGGTTAGCTACCTTTTATTAATGAATTTTCGCCCAAGTATCTTAATCAACTAGAGGAGGACACAATTCTTGACGGAGGATAAGGACTTCATGACGAGGAAATGTTGAGCATCTTCGATTTGGAATGAAAGGTACAAATCCAAGTAAATCACAATGGATCAAGATTGGAAAAGTGAAGAATATTTATCCTCACTTACTCGACAGCTAAAACCAACTTTTGGTGGTACAAAAGCTTCCAGTGGGGAGGAGTGATCCAAAATGGATACAGTTTGGCCTCCAGATAAAAGTATTCAAATGTAGTTGAAAGTAGAATCAAGTAGAAGTGCTCTTCAATATGATTCTAACAGTGTGAATGATGTGTAAATCTGAGTTTGGATGAAGAAGTTAAAGCCAGTTAAAGATTTTGGGAAAATTAGGGAAAAAGTCAAAAAGTCAAAGTCAACAAGTCAAAGTAAAAGTGAATGGTCAATGCAGGGTGACGTTAGCAGGACAAATGGCATCTCGGGAACACACCAGTTGTCCCAAATGATATCAACAGGAGCAATGACGTGGCAAAACATGATTGGGTAGAATGCGCCAATCCGGTGCTATCAGGTGTCAGCTCAGATTTGCCCAATGTTGGCATGAAATCCCAAAAAATTGGGGTCAGGGAGTCAAACCCTTGACCTCCCAGAACTGTGAATACTTTGCCAGAATCTGCTCACTGGTCGAGCTACTGAGGTGCTTGTTAACAGATCTACTGATTTTGTATTTATGGTTGTAGGATTGGAGGTGCCAGAAAAAAGGGCCGATGGCCAGGGTCAACCCCACGACTGTTGGACCCCTTAATTGGTTTCAAAACTATCCCACATGAAACGAGATATGTTAAATGACATACCATATATATCATAACCAAGCCACATATATTACAACAACAAGCACAAAGATATATGCCACCCAAAGTTTAATGCGGATATATGTTACTATATATGTGTATCAATTCATATCAAAAAGCCCGAGTGTCGTGTGGGGGTTTCGACCCACCGACCTCCAATATTATATACCACACCTTCACATCTTTGGACTAACCAATATGCCATACATTCAGACATGAAATGGATCTGAACCAAAATTTTGTTAACCTATTGCAGAGCCGAACCCACCAAATCCAGGGCGTGTGGAGCGAGGTGGTTTCCATAGCACAGAGGGCGGTTTTTGTTAGCGAGGGGTGGTTTTGTAGAAGGTAGAGATGGTTTTTCACATTCCAGGGGGTCTGGAGGGCACAAAGGGAAAATATGGGCAAGTTTATACTCGTTTGACTCAAAATTTCAAGCTGAACGCAATGGTGAGATCCATTTTCTTATTTGAGTCTCTGTTTTTGAGCTCATGTCTGTAAAAGCATTTTGAAGACTAATAAAGTAGTCACATTGGAAGATAAGGACCTGGAGAGGTAGCGAAGAAGTCTAGTGAACTCCATTATCAAATTGTTGATGTGATGATATGTTTGATTATGTTTCAATTTGCTTATGTGTTTATGTTATTCACAATCTTTTCGATCCATTGCACTGAGTAACATAAGAAAACTTCACATAAAGTCTATAATACCTTTTTCATTAATAGATCAGAAACTTAGGGAAATGAGAGAGGTATACTAAGGGATTTGTGTAGGGAGGATAAAAAAGTGTTCAAAGGATTTAAATGATATTGTTTGAAGGCTTATTGACCATATGTGACAAAATGTTTTATAACAATTATTTTCTTCAATACTATGATGATAAACTTGTCTTTCAACCACTTTAATAGCTCTTGAGAAGTCGAAGGAAATTTTCCTTATAATATGTTCATCCCTAATTTCTTAATCTTCTTGATCATAGAGTGGTTGTTCTTGCTACAAGTCTGGAGTATCACCATTTCCCACAACTTATTCTTCACTTATAAATCTACAAAAGTAAAAGTACATGTGCTTGTTTTCAAGAACTCTGAAGTGTTTCTATGTGCATTCATTTGGGGGAAGAAGCATATAATTAAAACTTTTAGGAACTCCCATATTTGTACTTAAGTCGAGAACATCATTTTCTTCCAAAACTCCTTTTTAGCAATCTCTTTGACTTTAGAAAAGTTAATAAAATTGTTTCAGGAATATTTAGTGTTCTTGGACAAATGCCTAACCCTCTAGACTTAGTAGCAGGTCTAGAAACAATAGAAAAATAATTCTCTACCTTTTATATAATCAATAGATTAAATAAGAGAGAAGAAAAACCTACTTGTAACTTTCGCTTGCTCCTTATCTCCCTTTACTGATTCCATCGCTCCTTTCCATAAACCACTTCAAAAGTACCCACACACAGATAGAGACAAAAACCCATCAAAGCATATGATAATTATCTATTGATTAAAAATAACATGCAATCAAGAGCATGATATACATATGAAAGTATAACTGATAACACAAGCATAAGGAAAAAAACTTTGAAGACATTATTGATAAGAGGAAGAGTTACAACCCATATGTGCTTGATTTAGTGACACTCCTCCAATTCAATCCCTCCTCCTCTCATGACAAGCAAAATACTTTGACATCATCACTATACTTGATTCAAATCTTACACTAACAACATCTCCCTATCTCAAATGAATTCTAGCCCTTGATCAGTTGAATGAGTGGTCATTTTATAGCTGAGCGAAGGAGGTTAAGCCATAAATTGTGATCATGAATGCTCTCCCAATTTAGGAATTAGTTCCATGGAGGAAGGGATGAAGGGATTAATACTTCTTAATTCCCTTCCTCATCCAAATATGAACCCAAAGGAGTGGATATCTTTGAGAAACTTCTAGAGGCACCCAATGGATAAGGAATCTTTCAAACCCTTATGGAAATTTGCTCAAATTTGCCAAGCGCAGACTAAGGAGGGACCAAGTGTGATGCAATGTAGGATGACAATGTATAGAATGTGCTGTGGCGCATCCTAATAAATGCCTAGCTATGTTGATCTCTTCAGGGGAAATTTATGGATGAATTTTGTCATGGAAACTCTTTGGAAGCAACCATGATGATGGTTGACTTCATTAGGGCATGAAACAATTGACTTAGGGTTTGCTAGGCCCTAATGATACTGATCTGGAAGTCGGGGTTGATGTACCCAAAATGTATATGTCGAGTGAAATTCCTTACCATGTAAAGAGGAGGTTTCAAAATGGAAGGTGACCTGCATCAATTACAATAAAATATCATGATAATTTGATTTTTCTCATGAACTAGCTGAGGGAAAGCATACCCATACTCAGCTTATAAACTTTCATTACATGTACAAATATAGTCATCTATAGATATAGACCCATGAGTGGATGACCATGATTGTAAGGCCATTGTACATTTGATATAGTACTCCTGAATATATCACAGCCCGGATGGATGAAACTAGATCTAGGGTCTTCAATCTCATCCAATTTTTCACTCAAGTAGAAGTCTAACCATGTGAATAGATGATTTGATGTCGAAAATGGGAAGACATCATCTGATTACCAACCAATGATGTAAGTTTTTAACAGATGCGAGAGGAATCACCAATAATGATAATGACCCTCAAGGTACGAAAATACATTTTGCATGGTGTGAATAACTTATTTGATGTTGAACACCATACAAAGTATTTTGGTCAAAGGCCAATGATCTCAACCTATTATCGGAAGCGAGAAACCTGCCATTGATGTATGCAAGCTTCAAGGTACTGAAGGGGTGTTTCTAAGTCAACTTCTTGGATGATGTGTTGATGTTGACAAGGAGCGACTCGTCGCAAGAGGGCCTTGATGTATCCCACATCAATGACACGAAACGAGGTAAATGATTTTTGAGATGAAAAACGACTGATGACACAAGGTTCAGGAATGGCAATCATGAAAATGAAGGTTTACAATATTTCAAAGGATGGAGTTTCAACTAAATGACCTCTCTTGAACATGTCAGCGACACTAAGATCAATTGGTAGCAGTGACCAAAAAAAGTAATGGATGGTATGATAGACCAATGGTGTGATAACCATCAAGCTAAATGACCCAACCCACATAGTCATGGTGATGATGTGAAAATGTCATGTTCAAAAGCAACTTGCTACCATAAAGTTTTCTCGACTTCTTCCCATTTTCCCCAGTCATTGCTGACCAGTGCCTCTTTATTTTTATAAATCTTGAGGAGGATAACATATGCTTGTTGTATAATTCCACCCTTCAGGTGAATCCATCGCTATTTGATGTTTTAATGAGTTTGGCGAAGGTGAATCTAGGTTCTTGTCTGGATGGACAAGTTTGTCGCTATTTGATGTTTTTAACGAGTTTAACGACAAAGATAACTTGGTCCTTTTCATGTTTAGAAAGTCTAAAAAGGGACTAAAAGGAACTCCAAAAGTTATTTTTCACAAATTCATCTCTCAAGTCCAAAAAAGCGTAAAACAATACAAGAGAGAACATATTGACCATGTTTGATCAAAGAGTTCCTTTTTCGTAGTTAATCTATCTCAGTCCGAAAAAGGGGTAAAAATATACTGAGTAGATATCAATTCTAATTCGTTAAGGAGATGGAAATTACAAGCGCCCTACAATCTTTTCATGTTTAGAGAGTCTAAAAAGAGCTTAAAGAAGACTCTAAGGGGTTCCTTTTTCGTTTTTAACAAAGCTCGAAAAATAGATAAAAGTTTGCTTTGTGGTCAAAGATGTTCAATTTACATTTGAGCACGTTAAGTTCTGCATATCAGTTGTCAATCCTACTCAAAAAACCATCAAAATAGATTAAAAATATATGTTTCATGGATAAAATGAATAAAAACTAATGTTTACTCGATCAATATGCTAGAAATAAACATAAAAACAAGTTCTTACCATTCATTTTTACCATTTCACTTTTACCCTTTGACTTTGGTGCTCTAGAGCATCTTTCACCTTGAAGTTCACCAGTTGATTACAAAGGATTCTGTTAGCCTCCTGCTGCAGCGGGTTACTCATATTTCATGATTGACATTTTTACAGGCCAAATATGTCATACTTTGCATGCTGCAATGCTCCATATTTGCTAAACAGTCACCAAGGAAAGAAGGCTAGTCAAAGTTCATCTACTGCATTCCAATTTTGAAGAGTCATTCCAGTTTTGTACAATTCTCATCTAAAGGGAGGTCCAAATAGCTTAATCTTGGTCTCCCTAGGTTTCAGTTTCTAGTTTTAGAATATAGAGAATGAAAATCTGTCCAAACAGCTTAATCTTGGTAGATTCTTAGATAGGTAGAGAATCAAAGGAGCCCAACTGCTTAATCTGGGCTCTTGGAAGAAATAAGGGTAGTTTGTAGATAGGAAGGCATAAAAAGAAAAAATTGAAATGCTGGGTCTGCAAGTCTAAGTGCACCTAAACCAAAAGAAGAAAAAATGTTAGGTAAGTAGGCTGGGTAGGTAGTTTTGAGGTTGCAGAATCTTGATTTCTAATCAATTCTATGTTTTCAAAATATCATCTCTACTCAGGTCACAATCATCAGGCAATTTCATGTGAAGGAGCTCAAATAAGGCATAACTAACTTCCCTTTCTTCCTCTTCCCCAAATCATTAACTAATTTCCCCAAAAAGAGATCAAGATCTGCTTGATATCTCTTAGTTTCATCATTTTCCATGTCATTAGCCTTGGTGAGGATCTGCTTCACTTAAGGAGGATCTATACTTTCTCTACACAACTCTATCTCCCTTTTGAAGCCTAAGATCTCTAAAACTTAGCGCTTTCTTGTCATCTCCATATTAACTACTGACATTATTATTTAACTCCCTATATTTTCCCCATCCCCCTACTAAAAACTATGAAAATAATCCCCTTATGTAAATATCCCCTCCCCCTGGTTGAAATATAACCATAAGTACTTCTCTGGGAATTTCTAAGTCACCTGGACTTTAGTAAGAACCCTCCTTCTGCATAAATTTCCATTCCCAGATGTTTGGACCCCTTCCAAAACACTAAGAAAACCCTTTCCAAATGCAAAAAACCCTCCCCGCGCATTTCTTTTTGGAAATTATTAATGTTTGTTTAATAAATTTCCAACGCACCAAAACCCATTTAACCCATTTCCTAAAAGTTGAAAACCCATAGCGCCGCGAAAAATTAAACCTTTAACGCGCGCACTGGTTATTTAAACTCCACGCATCTCCCTTTCCCGTCCACCGTCGGATCGCCCCCCTTCAGATCCGATGGCCCTTGTTCGTATCGGGCGCCCTATTGTGGTGGTAGGTTACCACCCGATGTTCGACGGTTTTACCATCGTACACTGGGACAGGTGGCAGCCTCCCATTGCATCGGGCCGCCCCTGATAGAAACCACCTCCGTACCATAGGCGTTCTGATGCACAGACCAAAACTGCGCTCCCCTCACGTAACAGGAGCGTCACCTCACCCTGCCACGTCGCCTCCACATCACCTCACACTGTTTGCGCCCGGCCCACGTCACCCTGCCACGTCACACCGCCATACTGCCACGTCACCTTGTTGACGTTAGCATGATGATGTCATATCCGTACCAGAGGACCCCACTGCTGATGTTAGCATGCTGACATCATCCACCGTACAACTAACGTCACCAACCAAAAGATGGAAATTTGCGCAAGCGCGAAAGTCGAGCTTCAGAGCTCCGGAATGAGAAACAGAGGTAGTTTTCGATGCGCGATTAGCACGAAGCGCTAATCGTGCATCGCTATGGGAAATGAGCCATATTGGGGAATCTTTATGGAAGCTTTTGATTGCTTAGCCCTTTTTGCACCAAAAAAGCCCGAAATTGCCCGATTTTGCCAAATTAAACGAATTTGAAGACAAAGAGAGACCAGGAACATAGATTAAAGAGTATCAGATCAAATATGCAGACAAAAAACACGTCAAAGAGTATTAGGAAGCGGCGAAGACCATCAATGTAGCGGCAAAGTGTATTAGAGGAGATTTTCTCAGTGCTCGAGGAAAATCCAACATTAAAACGAAAGCTCTGAAAGTCAAGAAGCAATTGAAGACGCATTGAAGGCTCACCAGCACAAATGATTGCACATTAAACTCACAAAAGATCAGTGGACCAAAACTCAATGCACAAGTTATGACAGAACCACCGCACCAAGTCACATAGGACACCTCATAAACTCAAATTGATTCAGCTTCCTCTGGCGCATCCCAAAGGACTTACTTACATTTAATTCCAACAACAATTAGGTTTTAGAAAAAGCTTTTTCCTGCAGACCTGTTTAGGTCAATTGTAATAAATGACCTCAGATATTTTTCTTATATATACCACCCTGAAAGATGGAGTAGGGGTTGGTTGGTTGATCAGTAGCTTGATCTTTGTTATTATGATCTTTCTCTCAAGCAGAGACTCGCACTGTAACTGTGCTTTCTATAATCAAAGACTATTGAAAGCATGGATTCTGAAACTGTCTGCTGTGTTTAATTGGCCGAGGAGTGATTGTGGAATTATTGTGCTTCTACATGGTTCAATAAGTGTTTCTTAACTCTGATAGTTTTGTTTTTCATGTTTGTTTCATCATAAATCCTCCCTCTAAATTGCAGAAAAAATAAATAGTTTAGGATTTGCTTAGCTGCAACCTAGGCTCAATTTCTGCAAATTTTTCATGTTTTCATCAGGAATAGTTATGAACATGAATACTTAAATGATCTTGTTTACATTGTTTCTTTCACATATGAATGATAGTTTAGGAATTCTTAACTGCTCCTAGATAACCATTCTTTCACTTCCCCTCCCTGTCAGTTTTGATGAAAGATTCTTAATTGCCTTTCATCCCTGACCATCATTCCATCCTTTCAGCAAATTGATAATTGTCTCATGTGTAGCTATCCCACTCCATAATCCTCTTCTGACCAAGAAAACGCAACAGAAAGCCTTAATCCATGACTCCATGCCCAATGGTTTGAAACTTATCACACCTTACCTTGCCTCTCTGATTGGAATTTTCTACCTGGCATACATCTTCCATCCAAACAAAACAACAAAACCCCTGAACCCAACAACTAGCCTAAAATCATCATCAACAAAGCTAAATCATAAAGAGAGAGCCCTCTCTAATTGCAGGTGGGCTAGAACCTGCAGTCCAAAGATTGGTTTGTGCTTACCTCGGCCGTATCCCTACAGGAGCCTAGCGACAACCTGAGTGTTAACATAATGGCGACTCCACTGGGGACTTCCTTAGATAATCTCACTAAACCAGTCTGCAACTCCACAGAGGAAGAAACCAACCTTTGAAAGTCTCGGTCGACCTGTGTTTTAGAAAAATTTCCCAAAAAATAGATTAGAAGTTGGCTCCTAAAAAGCAAACGCATCATACACGATCAAACCCTGATCCTAATCGCCCAGCTGTTTTTGAAAATCTGAATTTAATCCTTAAGATCATTAGGAAACAAAAGCAACAAGAAGACCCAACTGATGCGAGTCCTAAAACAGTTCAACCAAGCGGTGTTCCAACCCCTGTCAAAGTTCTATTTCGGTCAACCCCAAGTTCCCCTGGTTCATCACCCCTTTCTCCAAGCAGCTCTTCTACACGTCCATCCTAGACCACTACCACTACCACTCCTTCTTCCCCGGTTGTTCCTGTTATCCCAGTTGCCCCAGTTTTTCCACTTATCCCCATTAACATGGCTAATAGATATGCGCCCATACAACTGCCTACTAATCTCGTGGCTATGGCTCAGGACTACGAGACAAAAATTAGATATTTTGATGGCACAGCCTACTGCACCACCCTACAACATACAAAGAAAATGTAGGATTAATTCGAGAGTTATGAAATTGATGATGACAGTGTGAGAATGAAGATTTTTTTCCAAAGTTTGACTGGTGATGTCAGAACTTGGTTTATGGCACTTACACCCAATTCCATATTAAACCCTGAAGCCTTATACCAGACATTTATTAACAGATGGGAGAAAAAGAAAGACCCCCTACACATACTATCTGAGTATGATACTATCAAAAGAGGACCTCAATAAATGGTTTTGGATTACTGTGCAAGGTTTAATAATGTTTACAATGCAATAGCACAAAATTTAATACCTCCATCTGATCTCGCTTTGTACAAATTCCCTGATGGCTTTGATGCTAATATGGCATATCCGTTAAGGGAAAGAGCCCCTCAAAGGCTTGCAGAAATGAAAGATGTTGCTATTAGTGTGGAGACAAACCTAATTGCTAAAAGAAATAGAGCCAGAATTGAGAGAAGAAACACCTTTAAGGAAGAACCCTCAGCCTTCGATCAGAAGCTAGATGCTATTATCGGTGGAATCCACGCGCTGGGAGACATAGTAGACAATGTTGAGAGGAAAAATTCATGGGAAGGCCAACAACCCAATGCCATAAGGAAATCGAACTTCAGAAAAACTCAAAACACAAACGCTGGAAGGGCCAGTCCCGACCATGATATTAGGCCTCATTTCCAAGAAAACTATGCGGAGGCATCTACATCCAGTGAGCCCACAGATGGGACTCATATGAGCCTGATAGATTCGGAAAATGAACATCAAATCTTTCTTACGGAAGAAGACCGACCATATCCTGATGCAAAACAATTTCACACTAAGTCGGGAGAGTCTTTCGATTTCAAACAAGGCTATGATATTGTTGTGTACGAGGTACACAAACAATACAAATTAAGAACAAGGACCATTGATGTTCCCCCATCTAGCAGAACAAAAGATAGAAAACAGCTCAACAAAAGTAAAGGAAATATCACCAACAATCAACCAACTGATAGCTCTGTCCCAAACCCTCATCAGGTAACTGTGGAGGATGTAATAGACACACACTCTCCTGTTGATCGGCCTTTACCTCCCTCCTCCCCAAAAGAAGATCTGAATAGCACTCCTAAAAATCCTCCCAAAACAGAAATACCACAAACTTCCATTCATCATAACATTGATATTCCAAAATAAAACATAGAGAGTATGCCTGAAAAAGAGAAATCTGTCGCTTTCAACGCCAAGAACTCATTGGAAAAACCTTTCAGTTTACAAGCAGAGATTGGAAAACTCAAGATATCCATTCCCCTCTCAGAACTTGCCAAACATGATGTATATAGGCAACAAATTCAAAGGTCACTTCAACTACCACAGGTAAGGGATGATGTAAACGTTTTAGACGATACCCCTAAGCTGCTGTTTGGTCCAGAAGTTAATGGAAAATCAAAATATGGACCTGTTCCACCTTTTTATGTCAGTCTGCACATACATGACAAGATATTGCATAATGCCATGTTTGACTCAGGTGCCTCACATAACCTTATGCCCAAAGCTGTAATGGAAAGGTTGAACCTTGATGTCACAAGACCGTACAAAGATCTGTATTCCTTTGACTCAAGTCAAGTCAAATGTTTAGGCTTGATCAAAGACCTTTGTGTCTCTCTAGTCCAATTCCCCAACAAGACAATCTTAATGGACGTAGTAGCTGCTGGCATTCCCACAAAGTATGGCATGCTCTTATCCAGATCGTGGGGAGTAAAATTGCAAGGGTCCCTTCAACTCGACCTCTCTTATGCCACTATATCTGTCTTTGGGCAACCAAAGAGACTATATAGAGAAAGAATAATGAAGTATGTGGTGAGTAGTGAGGAAAAGCCCCAAAATTTTCCAATTTACTCAATCCATTCCGATATGGATTCTTTTATTTTATTTAATGATAACACCAGCCCTCCAACTAATGATAAGCCGTTATCTTTGGAGCAAGGAACGTACATCAATGAGGAATCGGTTGCCAATACCCATGAAATTGTCTCAACAGCCAAGGCAACCAACAAACAACAAGAAGAACAACCCGAAACAGAAATTGTAAGTCTCCCTGATCCTCAAACAACTGAAACTCTCAATACAAACCTCAAACAAGAAGTCACATGGTATTTGGAGTTTGATGGTTCGGTTAACAAGTTAGGAGCAGGGGCTGGAGTATGGATTTACAATACTTATGATAATCACGCACAAGGCCATGCCTATAGACTCAATTTCAGATGTACAAACAACATGGCAGAGTATGAAGCTCTTCTCTTAGGCCTTAAGTTGCTCAAAGTCCTAGGAGCTACTAAAGTGTCCATCCTAGGTGACTCTGACTTGATTATACAACAAATAAAAGGTAACTTTGTCGCTAATGATAGTAGAATGAGAGCTTACAGAGCTGCTGCCACCGAATTACTGAATGCCTTCAGTGAATTCAAGCTTGCCAAAATTGCACGAGATCACAATATTCATGCCCATAGTCTAGCAACCTTTGCGAGCACATGCAAGCTTCCCTTTGAACCAAATCACCATTTCACCACTGAAATAAAACACAGACCTTCAGTCCCTAACAATGTCAAGGATTGGCAGGTATTTCAAAATGATGCCCAGATTAACAGTTTCTTAACTCTAGAGGACGAATTTTCCAACACAAACATTGACATGGATGCCATGGCTGACTCACAACAGTTAGCAGAAGAAAACCACCTGACTGTAACAGCTGCAACAGCTAAACAAATCCTTAACCCAACTATTTTTAACCATACAAACATAGAACAGTTGAAACAAATCTGTTTAGAGGAAACATCCAAAGTGGAGGATGAGTTTATTGATCTGAAGAGTAATGTTCTACCCGCCGGCCTTACTCCATTGAAAGACATGTTTGATAACAATGATGTGCTCAAAAAGCCAAAGATGGAACCTTTGAATGCTGCCATAGAAGAACACAACATGGGAACAGCAGAGCATCCCAGAATGATTAAGTTGTCCAAAAATCTGCCCCCTGACCAAAAACCGAAATATGTGGATTTGTTCAAAGAATTCCAAGATGTATTTGCCTGGAGTTATGAGGACTTGAAGTCCTATGACACCTCAGTAATCCAACATACCATTCCCTTAAAACCAAATCAAAAACCGTTCAAATAGAAACTTAGAAGAATCAACCCCATGCTTCTTCCCTTGATTGAAAAATAAATAAAGAGAATGTTTGAAGCAGGTATCATTTCACCCATCAGATTCTCTGAATGGGTGTATAACTTAGTTCCCACCAGGAAAAAAACAAGAGAGATAAGACTGTGTGTAGACTTGAGAAATTTAAACCAGGTCTCTCTAAAAGACCACTACCCGTTGCCCAAAATGGACCATATCTTACAAAGAGTAGTGGGTTCCTCTCGAATTTCTTTACTAGATGGATTTTCAGGATTTAATCAAATACTTGTTCACCCGGATGATCAGGACAAGATAGCATTTACCACACCGTGGGGAACATTTAAGTACGTTAAAATGCCTTTTGGGCTGAAAAACACTGGTGCTACCTTTCAAAGGGCAATGGATATTTCATTTGCTAAGGAGATACATGATTTCCTCGTAGTTTACCTTGATGACCTGACCCCATTCTCCAAATCTGACCAAGAGCACCTTAAGCACTTAAGGCAATTTTTCATGACATGCAAGAAATATGGCATTTCCTTGAATCCTAAGAAGTCCCTGTTTGCCCTTGAGGAAGGCAAGCTTCTAGGGCATATAATATCAAAAGATGGGATTAGAATTGACCTAGAAAGAATTCAAGCTATCCTTCAAATCCCTTATCCAAGAAACATAAAAGAACTGCAAGCATTCCTGGGAAAGATCAATTTCCTAAGGAGATTTATCCCAAACCTAGCCGAGCTAATAAGGCTACTAAGCAACATGTTGAAGAAGGATGCCAAGGTAAAATGGTCTCTTGAAACCAAGCAGGCTTTTGAGAGTATAAAAATTGCCCTAACTCGAACGCCTGTCCTCACCAGTCCTCAATTCGACAGAGATTTTATCATTTTTTCCTTCGCATCTGAACACACTATAGCTGATGTCCTTCTGCAGAAAGATGATCAGGGCAACGAAAATCCAATTTCTTTCTTCATCCGAGCTTTGAGAGATGCACCCTTGAAATATCAGATTATGGAAAAATAGGCCTATGCCCTGGTCAAAGCCATCAAAGATTTCAGAATTTACATCCTATACTCCCACGTGATTGCCTATGTCCCTAACGCTGTTGTAAATGATATACTAACTCAAGAGGGACTAGAAGGCAAAAGAGGCAAGTGGATTGACAGCATCCTTGAATACGACATTGAAATAAAACCCACCAAGCTAATAAAAGGACAAGGTTTAGCCAAACTAATGTCCGAAGCAAACTTCCAAGCCTTAGACATTAATCAACTGGACAATGAACCGGAGTTGGCGACTCCACAGATCAGTGAAACCTTCGTGCAATCCCCATGGTATGCTGATATTTGCTTTGTATTGTTAAACCTGTGTGCTCCCCCAGGATTGTCCAGAACCAAGAAAAGATTTTTAAGGATGAAATCCATCAAAGTTTTGTGTCATAGATGGTGCTTTGTTTTGGAAAAATCATGAAGGTATTTTGCTTAATTGTTTGACTATAAATGAAACTAACAGCATCATGAAAGAATTCCATGCAGGGGACTGTGGAGGAAACTTATATTGGAAGTCCACGGCTGACAAGATCTTACGGGCTGGTTATTACTGGCCCTCTCTATTTGCAGATGTAAAGAAGTTCGCTGTCTCATGCCACAAATGCCAAATCTTTGAAGGGAAAAGAAAACTACTGTCTTTGCCCCTTAAGCCCATTTCAACCGAGAAACCTTTTAAACAATGGGGTCTTGACTTCATTGGACAAATTCATCCCTCTTCCTCAGGCCAACACAAGTGGATTTTAACAGCCACTGATTATTTCACTAAGTGGATTGAAACCATCCCATGTAGGCAAGCCAATGACTCCACCATTATCCAATTCCTTGAGAGCAATATCCTTTTTAGATTCAGCTGCCCTGAGAAAATTATCACTGACAACGCTGTTGCTTTCAAATCCAAAAAAATGATCAACTTTTGCCATAAATACCACATCACCTTAGGCCACTCCACAGCTTACTACCCCCAAAGGTAATGGTTTAGCTGAATCTTCCAACAAAAGCCTCATCAATATCATAAAGAAACTGCTGGAGGAAAACAAAAAGAACTGGCATAGGAAGCTCACAAATGCTCTGTGGGAAGACAGACTTTCCACCAAGAAATCCATTAGGATGAGCCCTTATGAACTTGTATATGGCATGGAAGCTAAGTTCCCTTCATCTCTGGGCATTCCTACTATTAAATTGTTGCAAGAAATTCAGGCTGAACCGAATGACATGCAGAGAAGAGTTAATCAAACCATTCATCTTCAACAAACCAGAGAACAAGTCTTCGACAGAGCTCAAATACTACAAGAAAAACTCAAAAATATGTTTGATAAGAAGGCCAAAGCAGAGGATTTCTGGGTGGGCAGCAAAGTTCTAAGATGGGATTCACGAAGAGAAGACAAGGGCAAACACGCAAAATTCGATTTTCTGTGGAAAGGTCCGTACATTATCAGCGTTGTGCAAGGCAATAATACCTATTTTTTCAAATCTCCAGATGGCAGCATAGCTGAAGAAAGCCCTGTCAATGGCCGAATGCTAAAGCACTACAATGATCCTTTTGATTGAAAAGAGCAAGCGTTGTTTTATTCTGTAAATAGAATATTTGTATATACCAGTGTTTTGATTTTTTGTAAGAATCCATGATGCTGAAGCACGCAGAAGAAAGCAGGCAGTGCTTTGCAGCTTAACAGCAGCACGAGTGAAGGAAAGAGCTGTTCCCAATCCAAAATTTCAAATCAATCCAACAGTCAGAACGAAGAAGTTCCAATCACAACCATAACAGAAGAATCAAGGCAATCTGACCTGCTGTTCTTGGCTTCTCACAAGGAAAAGCCATCCCCAAGTGGAGCCACTGTTAGCCTCCTGCTACAGCAGGTTACTCATATTTCATGATTGACATTTTATAGACCAAATATGTCATACTTTGCATACTGCAATGTTCCATATTTGCTAAACAGTCACCAAGCAAAGAAGGCTACTCAGAGTTCATCTAATTCCTTTTCCAAAATTTGAGAAGTTATTCCAGTTTTGTACAATTTTTCAGCTAAAGGGAGGTCCAAACAGCTTAATCTTGGTCTCCCTAGGTTTCAATTTCCTGTTTTAGAAAATAGAGAATGAAAATCTGTCCAAACAGCTTAGCCTCTTAGATAGGTAGAGAAACAAAGGAGCCCAACTGCTTAATCTGGGCCCTTGGATGAAATAAGGGTAGCTTGTAGATAGAAAAGCATAAAAAAGAAAAATTTGAAATGCTGGGTCTGCAAGTCTAAGTGCACCCAAACCAAAAGAAGAAAAAATGTTAGGTAAGTAGGCTGGGTAGGTAGTTTTGAGGTTGCAGAATCTTGATGTCTGTTCATATTTTAAAAAGTACCATCTACACTCAGATCACAATCATCAAGCATTTCTATTTTGAAGAAGCCCAAAACAGGCATAACTAACTTCCTTTCTCCATCTCCCCCAAATCCTTAACTAATTTCCCCAAAAAGAGGTCAAGATCTGCTTGACATCTCTTAGTTTCATCATTTTCCATGTCATTTAGCCTAGGTGAAGATCTGCTTCACTCAAGGAAGGATCCATACTTTCGCTATAAAATTCTATCTCCCTGTTGAAGCCTAAGATCTCTCAAACTTAGTGCTTTCTTACCATCTCCATATTAACTACTGACATTATTATTTAAACTCCCTATATTTTCCCCATCCCCCTACTAAAACTATGTAAATGATCCCCTATGTAAATATCCCTCCCCCTGGTTGAAAAATAACCATAAGTACCCCTGGGAATTGCTCAGTTTGTCTAAAACTTGGCAAGAACCCTCATGCTGCCCCTTCAAACCATCTTCTGATGCAATAGATTCCTTCCAAAGTATAAAATCCCTTTTCAGGTTATCGGACCCCTTCCAAGGCCTCAAGTGCTCTTCTGACGCACTTACTCACTCCTTCCGACCGCAATAGACCCTTGCCAATTTCCTTAACACTCTGCAGATCCTAGTGAGCCATCTCACGTTGCCATATCGCAATATTTTCACCACATAGTTATGCCCCATCCTTTGTTGCCCGATGCGATATCGCGATATCGACGATCGGCAGTCGCAAGCATCGCATTTCCAAAATAAACACCTTCTCCTCCCCCCCGATGCGATATTGCGATCACATCGGAAGAAGTTCATCACATCGCATTAAAGTATGAGCCACCCTGCCACGTCACCTGGTTGACGTCATCCGTCGTACTGCTGACGTCAGCAGCCAAAAAACCGAAAATTCGCGCAGGAAGAAAAATCGTGCTTCGGAGCTCCGAAACAAGAAATAGAGGCATTTTTCGATGCACGATTAGCAAAATGAGCGATATTGGGGAATCTTTAGGGAATCTTTTGATTCCTTGGCCTGTTTTGCACCGAAAAGGCCCGAAGTTGCCCGATTTTGCCAAATTAAACCGATTTGAAGACAGGAAGAGACCAGAGACAGAGATTAAAGAGTATCAGATCAAATTAGCAGGGAAAAAGCACGTCAAAGAGTATCAGCAAGCGGTGGAGACCATCAATGTAGCGGAAAAGAGTATCAGCGAAGATCTTAACAGTGGCCCAAAGTAGGAGAAAATTTAATACCTTCCAGCAAAGTCAAAGAAAGAGGGCGAGCCCACCTAAAACTCTCAAATCATGTTTATTGCACATTTAAACTCACACCAAAACAAAACTGCAAATCCCAAAGCACCATTATTCCAGCAGTACTGCATCGAGCCTCCAATGGCCACATTGCACTCTTTTTGATCCAGCTACCTCTGACACAGTTCAATAGATATTTACCTGCATTTAATTTTGGCACAATTTTAGGTTTAGAAAGCTCTTTTTGCAGACCTGTTTTAGGTCAATTGTAATAAATGAGTTTGAGATATTTGCACTATAAAGACAACCCTGAACATTGTATTACGGGTGGTTGGTTGGTTGGTTGGTTGATTATTCAACAAGCTATCTCTAACTGATTTTGCTCCGGGAGAGACTCGCACTGTAATATCTGATAAGTTTCTATAATCAAAGACTGCTTATGAGCCTTGGAGAACGGATTGTTCACTGTGTTTACTGGTAGAAGAGCGATTATGGAATTCTCGTGCTGTGCATAACTCAATAAGTGTTTCCTACCTCTGTTTTCATTCATGAATTACACTATTAAACAACTGAAAGAAAGATTAGCTTAGAATTTGTTTAAATACACTCTATGCTCAATTTCTGTTGTTTCTTTATGTTTTCCTCTGTTTAAGCATAAATATGAATTCCACATGGCTCATGTTTGTCTTAAACCAAGACAGTTATCCAAGGATTCTTCATTGCCCCTAGATAGAGATCATCTTTCCCTCTTTTAAGTTAAATGAGAGATTCTTAAGTGCCTCTCATTCCTTATACACCATTCATCCTTTTAGTCTGAAGATTGTGTTGTGAGCAGCTATCCTGCTTCATTATTTCTCTTATGACCAGAAAGACGCACTGATAATCCCAACCCATGACTCCATGCCCAATGGTTTGAAACTATTCATAAATTGCCTCTCTGCCTGAAAGCATTTTCCTTCCACCCAAACACAAACAAAAACCCCTGAGCCAAAAGCTAGCCTAAAATCACCAACAAAGTTGAATCATTAAGAGAGAGCCCTCTCTGATTGTAGGTGGGCTAGAACCTGTAGTCCAAAGATTGGTTTGTGGTTACCTTGGTCGTATCCCTACAGGAGCCTAGGGACAACCTGAGTGATAACATAATGGCAACTCCACTGGGGACTCCTCAGATAATTTAACTAAACCAGTCTGCAGCCCCACAGAGGAAGAAACCGACCTGTGAAGGCCTCGGTCGACCTGTGTCTCTAAGAAAAAAGTTCCCAAAAAATAGAGTAGAAGCTGGCTCCTATGAAGCAAACGCGTGATACACGATCAAATCCTGATCCAAATCGCCAAGCTGTTTTTGAAAATCTGAATTTAATTCCTAAGATCATTAGAAAACAGAAGCAAAAAGAGGACCCAACTGCTGCGAGTCGTGAAACAGTTCAGCCAAGCAGTGTTCCAACCCCTGTCAAAGTTTTATTCTGGTCAACCCCAAGTTCCCCTAGTTCATCACCTTCTTCTCCAAGCAGCTCCTCTACACCTCCATCCCATACTCCTACTACCACTACTACTCCTTCTACCCCGGTTGTTCCTGTTATCCCCGCAGCCCTAGCTGTTCCGCTTATCCCCATCATCATGGCTAGATATGCGCCCTTACAACTGCCTGCTAATCCCGGGGCTATGCCTCAGGACTACCAGTCAAAAATCACCTATTTTGATGGCACGACCTCCTGCACCGCCCTACAGCATACAAAGAAAATGCAGGATTATTTCGAGAGTTATGAAATTGATTATGACAGTGTAAGAATGAAGATTTTTGTCCAATGTTTGACCGGTGATGTCAGAACCTGGTTTAGGGCACTTGCACCCAATTCCATATTATACCCTGAAGCCTTATACCAGGCATTTATTAACATATGGGAGAAAAAGAAAGATCCCCTACACATACTATCTGAGTATGATACTATCAAAAGAGGACCTCAGGAAACAGTTTTGGATTACTGTGCTAGATTTAACAATGTTTACAATGCAATACCACAAAATTTAAGACCTCCACCTGATCTCGCTTTGTACAAATTCCTGGATGGCTTTGATGGTGAGATGGCATATCAGTTAAGGGAAAGAGCCCCTCAAAGCCTTGCAAAAATGCAAGATGTTGCTGTTAGTGTGGAAGCAAATCTAATTGCTAAAAGAAATAGAGCCAAAACTGAGAGAAGAACCACTTTCAAAGAAGAACCCTCAGCCTTCGATCAGAAGTGAGATGCTATCATCAGTGGCATCCACAGGCTGGGAGACAAAGTAGACAATGTTGAGAGAAAAACTGCATGGGAGGGTCAACAGCCCAATGCCATAAGGAACCCAAACTTCAGAAAAAATCAAAACACAAATGTTGGAAGGGCCAGTCCCGACCATGATATTAGGCCTCCTTTTCAAGAAAAGTATGGCGAGGCATCTACATCCACTGAGCCCACAGATGGGACTCATATGAACCTGATAGATTTAGAAAATGAATAGCCAATTTTTCTTACGGAAGAAGACCGACCATATCCTGATGCAAAACAATTTCACACCAAGTTGGGAGAGTCCTTCAACTTTAAACAAGGCTATGATACCGTTGTGTACGAGGTACACAAGCAATAAAAATTAAGAACAAGGACCATTGATGCTCCCCCATCTAGCAGAACAAAGGATAGCAAACAACTCAATAGAAGTAAAGGAAATATCATCGTCAATCAACCAGCTGAAAGCTCGGTCCCTAACTCTCATTAAGTAACTGTGGAGGATGTAACAGACACACTCTCTCTTGTTGATCGGCCTCTACCTCCCTCCTCCCCAAAAGAAGACCTGAATAGCACTTCTAAAAATCCTCCCAAAACAGAAATACCACAAACTATCATACATCATGACATTGACAGTCCAAAAGAAAACATAGAGAGTATGCTTAAAAAAGAGAAATTTGCCACTGTCAACGCCAAGAACTCATTGGAAAAACCATTCAGTTTAGAAGCAGAGATTGGAAAACTCAATATTTCCATTCCCCTCTCAGAACTTGCCAAACATGATGTATACACACAACAAATTCAAAGGTCACTTCAATTACCAGAATTAAGGGACGATGTAAACGTTTTATATGATACCCCTGAACTACTGTTCGGTCCAGAAGTTGACGAAAAAACAACATATGGACTTGTTCCACCTTTTTATGTCAGTCTGCACATACATGGAAAGGTTGAACCTTGATGTCACAAGGCCGTACAAAGATCTGTATTCCTTTGACTCAAGTCAAGTCAAATTTTTAGGCTTGATCAAAGACCTTTGTGTCTCTCTAGTCCAATTCCCCAACAAGACAATCTTAATGGACGTAGTAGTTGCCGACATTCCCACAAAGTATGGAATGTTCCTATCCAGATCATGGGGAGAAAAATTGCAAGGATCCCTTCAACTCGACCTCTCTTATGCCACTATATCTGTCTTTGGGCAACCAAAGAGACTATACAGAGAAACGTTAATGAAGTATGTGGTAAGCAGTGAAGAGAAGCCCCAAAATTTTCCAATATACTCAATCCATTCCGATATGGATTCTTTTATTTTATTTAATGATAACACCAGCCCTCCAACTGATGATAAGCCATTATCCTTGGAACAAGGAACACACATCAATGAGGAATCGGCTGCCAATACCCATGAAATTGTCTCAACAGCCAAGGCAACCAATAAACAGCAAGAAGAACACCCCGAAACAGAAATTGTAAGTATGCCTGATCCTCAAACAACTAAAACTCTCAATACAAACCTCAAACAAGAAGTCACATGGTATTTGGAGTTTGATGGTTCGGTTAACAAGTTAGGAGCAGGGGCCGGAGTATGGATTTACAATACACATGATAATCATGCACAAGGCCATGCCTATAGACTCAATTTCAGATGTACAAACATGGCAGAGTATGAAGCTCTTCTCTTAGGCCTTAAGTTACTCAAAGTCCTAGGAGCTACTAAAGTCTCCATCCTAGGTGACTCTGACTTGATTATACAACAAATAAAATGTAACTTTGTCGCTAATGATAGCAGAATGAGAGCTTACAGAGCTGCTGCCACCGAATTACTCAATGCCTTCAGTGAATTCAAGCTTGCCAAAATTGCACGAGATCATAATATGTCATGGCCCCCATCAGTCGTAGCAACCTTTGCAAGCACATGCCAAGCTTCCCTTTGAACCAAATCAACCCTTCACCGCTGAAAAAAACAACAGACCTTCGGTCCCTAAATGTCAAGGATTGCAGGTATTTCAAAATGATGCCCAGATTAACAGTTTCCTAACTCTGGAGGACGAATTTTCCAACACAAACATTGACATGGATGCTATGACCGACTCACAACAGCCAGCAGAAGAAAATCACCTGACTGTAACAGCTGCAACAGCTAAACAAATCCTTAACCCAACTGTTTTTAACAATACAAATATAGAACAACTGAAACAAATCTGTTTAGAGGAAACAGCCAAAGCAGAGGATGAGTTTATTGATCTAAAGAGTAATGTTCTACCTACTGGCCTTACTCCATTGGAAGACATGTTTAATGACAATGATGTGCCCAAAAAGCCAAAGATGGAACCTTTGAATGCTGCTATAGAAGAACACAACATAGGAACAGCAGAGCATCCCAGAATGATTAAGCTGTCCAAACATCTACCCCCTGACCAAAAACCAAAATATGTGGATTTGTTCAAAGAATTCCAAGATGTATTTTCCTGGAGTTATGAGGACTTGAAGTCCTATGACACCAAAGTGATCCAACATACCATTCCCTTAAAACCAAAACAAAAACCATCAAACAGAAACTTAGGAGAATCAACCCCATGCTTCTTCCCCTTATCGAAAAGGAAATAAAAAGAATGTTTGAAGCAGGTATCATTGTGCCCATCAGATTCTCTGAATGGGTATCTAATTTAGTTCCCACTAGGAAAAAAACATGAGAGATAAGACTGTGTGTAGAATTGAGAAATTTAAACCAGGTCTCTCTAAAAGACCACTACCCTTTGCCCAAAATGGACCATATCTTGCAAAGAGTAGTGGGTTCCTCTAGAATTTCTTTACTAGATGGATTTTTCATGATTTAATCAGATACTTGTTCACCCGGATGACCAGGACAAGACAACCTTTACCACACCGTGGGGAACATTCAAGTAAGTTAAAATGCCCTTCAGGCTGAAAAACTCCGGTGCTACCTTTCAAAGGGAAATGGATATTGCATTTGCCAAGGAGATACATGATTTCCTCGTAGTTTACCTTGATGACTTGACCCCATTCTCCAAATCTGACCAAGAGCACCTTAAACATCTAAGGCAAATTTTCATGACATGCAGGAAATATGGCATTTCCTTAAATCCTAAGAAGTCCCTGTTTGCCCTTGCGGAAGGCAAGCTTCTAGGCCATATCATATCAAAATATGGGATTAGAATTGATCCTAAAAGAATTCAAGCTATCCTCCAAATCCCCTATCCAAGAAACATAAAAGAACTGCAAGCATTCCTTGGAAAGATCAATTTCCTAAGGAGATTTATCCCAAACCTAGCTGAACTAATATGGCTATTGAGCAACATGTTGAAGAAGGATGCCAAGGTAAAATGGTCTCTTGAAACCAAGCAGGGTTTTGAGAGTATAAAAACTGCCTTGACTCAAACGCCTATCCTCACCAGTCCTCAATTCGACAAAGACTTTATCATTTTTTCCTTTGCATCTGAGCACACTATAGCCGCTGTCCTTTTGCAAAAAGATGATCAAGGTAACGAAAAGCCAATTGCTTTCTTCAGCCGAGCTTTGAGAGATGCACCCTTCAAATATCAGATTATGGAAAAGCAGGCTTATGCCCTGGTCAAAGCCATAAAAGATTTCAGAATTTACATCTTATACTCCCACGTGATTGCCTATGTCCCTAACTCTATTGTAAAGGATATATTAACTCAAGAGGGACTAGAAGGCAAAGAGGCAAGTGGATTGCCAACATCCTTGAATATGACATTGAAATAAAACCCACCAAGCTGATAAAAGGACAAGGTTTAGCCAAACTAATGTCTGAAACAAACTTCCAAGCCTTAGACATTAATCAACTAGACAATGAATCGGAGCTGGCGACTCCGCAGATCAGTGAAACCTTTTTGCAATCCCCATGGTATGATGATATTTGCTTTGTATTGTTAAACCTGTGTGCTCCCCCAAGGTTGTCCAGAACCAAGAAAAGATTTTTAAGGATGAAATCCTCAAAGTTTTGTGTCATAGATGGTGCTTTGTTTTGGAAAAATCATGAAGGTGTTTTGCTTAATTGTTTGATTATGAATGAAACTAACAGCATCATGAAAGAATTCCATGCAGGGGACTGTGGAGGAAACTTATATTGGAAGTCCACTGCTGACAAGATTTTAAGGGCTGGTTATTACTGGCCCTCTCTATTTGCAGATGTCAAGAAGTTTGCTGTTTCATGCCACAAATGCCAAATCTTTGAAGGAAAAAGAAAATTACTGCCCTTGCCCCTTAAGCCCATTTCAACCAAGAAACCTTTTCAACAATGGAGTCTCGACTTCATTGGAGAAATTCATCCCTCTTCCTCAGGCCAGCACAAGTGGATTTTAACCACCACAGATTATTTCACTAAGTGGATTGAAGCCATTCCATGTAGACAAGCCAACGACTCTATTATCCAATTCCTTGAGAGCAATATCCTTTCCAGATTTGGATGCCCTGAGAAAATCATCACTGACAACGCTGCTGTCTTCAAATCCAAAAATATGATCAACTTCTACCATAAATACCACATTACCTTGGGCCACTCCACAGCATACTACCCTCAAGGTAATGGCTTGGCCGAATCGTCCAACAAAAGCCTTATCAATATCATAAAGAAATTGCTGGAGGAAAACAAAAAGAACTGGCATAGGAAGCTCACAAATTCTCTGTGGGCAGACAGACTTTCCACCAAGAAATCCATTGGGATGAGCCCTTATGAATTAGTATATGGCTTGGAAGTCAAATTTCGTTCATCTTTGGGCATTCCTACTATTAAACTGTTGCAGGAAATTCAGGTTGAACCAAATGACATGCAGAGAAGAGTTAATCAAACCATTCATCTTCAACAAACCAGAGAGCAAGTTTACGACATAGCTCAAATGTTGCAAGAAAAGCTCAAAAAGATTTTTGATAAGAAGGCTAAAGCAGAAGATTTCTAGGTCGGCAGCAAAGTTCTAAGATGGGATTCACGAAGAGAGGACAAGGGAAAACATGCAAAATTCGATTTTCTGTGGAAAGGACCATACATTATCAGCGCTGTGCAAGGTAATAATACATATTTTCTCAGATCTCTAGATGGTAGCACAGCTAAGCAAGGCCCTATCAATGGCTGAATGCTAAAGCACTACAATGATCCTTTTTGATTAAAAAGAACAGGCGGTGTTATTTTCTGTACATAGAATGTTTGTATATATTAGCACTTTGATTTTATTTTGTAAGAGTCCATGATGCTAAATCACGTAGAAGAAAGCAGGCAATGCTTTACAATTTAACAGCAAAACAGTTAAGGGAAAGTGCTGTTAGCAGTCCAAAAGTTCAAATCAATCCAATAGTCAGCACTAAGAAGTTCCAAAACACAACAATAATAGAAGAATCAAGGCAATCTGACCTGCTATTCTTGGCTTCTCACAAGGAAAAGCCATCCCCAAGTGG
>APFE030561900.1:72813-124316 GCA_000404065.3 Pinus taeda | reverse complement strand
CAAAAAGAGGTCAAGATCTGCTTGATATCTCTTAGTTTCATCATTCTCCATATCATTAACCTGGGTGAAGATCTGCTTCACTCAAGGAGGATCCATACTTTCTCTATAAGGTTCTATCTCCCCTTTGAAGCCTAAGATCTATGAAACTTAGCGCTTTCTTGTCATCTCCATATTAACTACTGACATTATTATTTAACTCCCTATATTTTCCCCATCCCCCTACTAAAACTATGAAAATAATCCCCTTATGTAAATATCCCCTCCCCCTGGTTGAAATATAACCATAAGTACTTCTCTGGGAATTGCTAAGTCACCTGGACTTTAGTAAGAACCCTCCTTCTGCATAAATTTCCATTCCCAGGTGTTGGGACCCCTTCCAAAACACTAAGAAAACCCTTTCCAAATGCAAAACATCCTCCCCGCGCATTTCTTTTTGGAAATCATTAATGTTTGTTTAATAAATTTCCGACGCGCCAAAACCCATTTAACCCATTTCGTAAAGTTCAAAACCCACAACGCCGCGGAAAATTAACCTTTAACACGCATGCTCTTTTATTAAACTCCGCGCATCTCCCTTTCCCATCCACCGTTGGATCGCCCCCCCCAGATCCGACGGCCCTTGTTCGTATCGGGCGCCTTATTGTGGTGGTAGGTTACCACCCGATGTCCGACGGTTTTACCGTCGTACACCGGGACAAGTGGCAGCCTCCCATTGCATCGGGCCGCCCCTGACAGAAACCACCACCGTACCAAAGGCGGTCCAATGCACATACCAAAACCGCCCTCCCCTCACGTAATAGGAGCGCCACCTCACCCTGCCATGTCGCCTCCACATCACCTCACACTGCCTGCGCCTGGCCCACGTCACCCTGCCACATGTCTCTGCCACGTCACCCCGCCGTACTGCCATGTCACCTTGATGACGTCAGCATGTTGACGTCATATCCATACCAGAGGACCCCACTGATGACATCAACATGTTGACGTCATCCGCCTTACAGCTGACGTCATGCTGATGTCAGCAGCAAAAAAAAACGAAAATTTGCGCAAGCGTGAAAGTTGAGCTTCGGAGCTCCGGAATGAGAAACGGAGGGAGTTTTCGATCGCGCATCGCTACGGGAAATGAGCCATATTGGGGAATATTTTGATTCCTTGGCCCTTTTTGCACCGAAAAAGCCCGAAATTACCCGATTTTGCCAAATTAAACGAATTTGAAGACACAGAGAGACCAGGAACAGAGATAAAAGAGTATCAGATCAAAGATGCAGACAAAAAGCACGTCAAAGAGTATCAGGAAGCGGCGAAGACCATCAATGTAGCGGAAAAGTGTATCAGAGGAGATTTTCTCAGGGCTCGAGGCAAATTCCAACATTAAAACGAAAGCTCTGAAAGTCAAGAAGCAATTGAAGATGCATTGAAGGCTCACCAGCACAAATGACTGCACATTAAACTCACAGAAGATCAGTGGACCAGAACTCAATGCACAGTTATGACAGAACCACTGCACCAAGTCACACAGGAAACCTCATCAACTCAAATTGATTCAGCTGCCTCTAGCACAGCCCAAAGGACTTACTTGCATTTAATTCCAGCAACAATTAGGTTATTAGAAAAAGCTTTTTCCTGAAGACATGTTTAGGTCAATTGTAATAAATGACTTCAGATATTTTGCTTATATATACCACCCTGAAAAATGGAGTAGGGGTTGGTTGGTTGATCAGTAGCTTGATCTTTGTTATTCTGATCTTTCTCTCAAGCAGAGACTCGCACTGTAACTGTGATGCTTTCTATAATCAAAGACTGCTGAAAGCTTGGATTCTGAAACTATCTGTTGTGTTTAATTGGCCGAGGAGTGATTGTGGAATTCCTGTGCTTCTACATGGTTCAATAAGTGTTTCTTAACTCTGTTAGTTTTATTCATGTTTGTTTTATCATAAATCTGCCCTCTAAATTGCAGAAAAGAAGAATAGTTTAATATTTGCTTAGCTTCACCTTAGGCTCAATTTCTGCAATTTTTCATGTTTTCATCAGAAATAGTTATGGCTCAATTTCTACAATTTTTCATGTTTTCATCAGAAATAGTTATGAACATGCATACTTAAATGATCTTGTTTACGCTGTTTCTTTCACATATGAATGATACTTTAGGAATTCTTAACTGCTCCTAGATAACCATTCATTCACTTCTCCTCCCTGTCAGTTTTGATGAAAGATTCTTAATTGCCTTTCATCCCTGACCATCATTCCATCCTTTCAGCAAATTGATAATTGTCTCATGTGTGGCTATCCCGCTCCACAAGTCTCTTGTGACCAAGAAAATGCAACAGCAAGCCTTAATCCATGACTCCATGCCCAATGGTTTGAAACTTATCACACCTTACCTTGCCTCTCTGCTTGGAATTTTCTACCTGGCATACATCTTCCATCCAAACAAAAAATCAAAACCCCTGAACTTGACAACTAGCCTAAAAGCATCATCAAAGTTAAATCATAAAGAGAGAGCCCTCTCTGATTGCAGGTGGGCTAGAACCTGTAGTCCAAAGATTGGTTTGTGGTTACCTCGGTCGTATCCCTACAGGAGCCTAGGGACAACCTGAGTGATAACACAGTGGCTGCTGACACTGTTCCTCCCTTTTTCGCCTTGTCTTGGTTTAGATCCTCCTCCTCTTCTGTTGCTTGCTCCTTCTCTGGCTTGTATCCTTGTGAGACCTGTGCTTGGGAAGGATTCGTACTGTCTTTGTTCACTGTACTATTACTTCTAATGATTTCTTTCTGTTTCTTAGTATTTTTGCCCTCATTATTCCTCTTCCCCATGTTGGTCAGATTCTCCTTACCTGATTTCTCAGGCTCTGATATTTGCACCTCGTCTTGTGTAGTCTTCTCCTTGTTCATCATTATTTGTTTGTATGATGGGGTCCAAATGGACCCCACATTTTCCATCTGTAAGGTCAGAATCTGCCCTCTTTTGCGAAGCTCTGCCACTCTGGCTCTATTCTCCTCTAAGTACTCAGGTTGCAGATGAAGCCATTCTCCTTCAAACTCTAGACCCAAGAGCTCTCCCTCCGTTTTCCATTTTTACAGTCATGTTTTTTGAGTGCTTATCTAACTTCATATACATGTGGTTGTGATGTAAATTTTCACTATGCATTTAGTGCATGAGATAATGCTGAAGGATGATATTCCCATTGTGATGTTGAGGAGTGGTTTAACCCACGTG
Source organism: Pinus taeda (assembly GCA_000404065.3). Lineage (NCBI taxonomy): Eukaryota > Viridiplantae > Streptophyta > Pinopsida > Pinales > Pinaceae > Pinus > Pinus taeda. The sequence goes on along the minus strand of APFE030561900.1, from coordinate 121,099 downwards.
TGTTTGTTGTAATAGTGCTTTAGATACTTTATGTGCAAGTGACGTTTATGTGTATGTTTGTTGTTTCTATTTAATGCTCATGAAAATGCCAAAGGATGTTATATCCCTATCTAAATAATGGGGGAGGACAAATCCCTGTATTATTGAGGAGGAAGGATTTATTTTCTATACGAGTAAGGAGTGTTAAAGTCCGGTGTATTTTCCTAAAAAATGGTTAGATGCATATGATTGATACTAAGGAATTTAATTCATATAATGACGGTCCCATGCGTTTGATGAGGAATGGCGAAATTCCTATGTTTAAGTCTAAGATGAAACTCTATCAAATTTCTTAAGTAGAAGAGATGAGTACATCTATATTATTGCTTGGAATTCTTGTGTAATATAAAAAATTCTAACTTTCTCACCCGGATCTGGGAAAGGTTATTTTCTTGTGTTGTTTTGAGCATAAAATTCATGATAATGGCTAGAATGCATCATATGCATAATTAGTATCCAAGTTAATATTCGATATGTATTAATTGAATAATGTGAGCAAATTATTGTACTATCTTTGAAATGGTTCGTAGGAAGACTATCAGGCCTTGGTTTTTAATTTGTAAGTTTAGGAAGGACGTATATCTATATCTATATCTAATATATATATATATATATATATATATATATATTATATATATATATATATATATATATTATATATATATATAATATATATATATATAGATATATAACTTTGTTTACATGGATATATAATATAGGCCCTACCGACGCCTTAGAGGCAGAGTAATTCCCCTGTACCATGGGAATACATAAATATATGGGAAGGCCAAATTGGTAGAATCCTTTGAAAACAACAACAACGCTAATATTCACCAAATTCACTTATAACATGATTTTTTTTTCAAGGGGCCAAGAGTTTTGTGGGACCTAAGGCCATGGTGGCATGGAAGGTGGACCTAGGTGACATGGCACAACCAAGGTTGGGGCCCAGGTACTAGTTAGGTGGTCGAAGGATGGGAGGTCTGGGCCTCGAAGGAAAGCACAATGTGGTTCCTTGTAGAGAGGCTAGCTTGACCCCACATTGATGAGACCCATGCCATGATGGCATATGACATATATAAGTGAGTGACATGGCACTCTTGAGGTGTGACACATGGCACCAGGATCATGGAGGAAATTTTATCCTAAAAGTGCCCATGAAATTTTCATGTAATTTCCATGTCATAACATGTAAACCAATCAAAATCCTTAAAATTTAAAAAAAGGTACATGTAAATATTTTGGAGGGAAAAGAAGAAAAACTACTTTTTTTTAATGTAATTTCGGCTTATCTCCTTATAAGCTTGCTCAAATTTCAAGTGTAGACATTCGTTGGGTACGAAATTAAATTACACATCCAATGAGTACCCATTACACATACTTTTGAGAAGACCCATATTGATAAAAATTGAAGGTACATTAAAAACGTGTTGAACAAACTTTTTTAATGTATCTTCAATTTTTATCAATGTGGGTCTTCTCAAAAGTATGCATAATGGGTACTCATTGGATGTGGAATTTAATTATGGATCAAGCAAGTGTCTACACTTGAAATTTGAGCAAGCCTATACGGAGACAAGCCAAAAATACAATTAAAAAAAGTATTTTTCTTTTTTCTCTCCAAAATCCATAACTCTTATTTTATTATTTTAAATCATATTTTATCATTTTTCCTTAGGATGCCACTTTTAGGCTGAAATTTCCTCTAATGTTGGAGTTTTGACAAGATAAAGGGGTCAGAAGTGTGTGACATGTGACATCCTTGGAGAAGGCCACATGGAGAGTATGATGTCATCACAACGTGGATGTAAGATCATTCAAGTAAGCAGGTTGGGCCAACCTCTAGGTTGAGGGTCGTGAGGGTGGGCGGGTCAGCTAGGTGAAGGTCAGGACTCCGTATAAACTTAAGTTGTAGGTTTTCAGGTTAGGTCAACCTCCGACTACAAGGGCCAATATGCCTTCCACGTAGGTGGCATAAAGACCGAACAACCATCACGTGGGGTACCATGTGAGAGCCACATGGCAAGTTAGATGATATGGCAAGGCCTAATAAACCAATTTTTAATCAATCATATCTTTTGATTCGGGAATCAGATTGGGGTAAATTTTATATCATTGGAAAGGTCTCGACAAGATGAATGTGATGATGTTATCCATTTCAAGTTATGATAAAGTATAACAAGGGAAAAAAATTAGACTCCATCTCCATAACTGAACATTGGGGGTTGAGTCATCACAATGACTACCTCCATCTATCCTTCGTTTTGGGGTTTGGGTAGGGATTAGAAGGGGATATTGATAGAAGGAAAACTTATTTTTCCTGATATGTTCACTTCCACAAACCTACAATCTTAAGAATAACAAACAATGATATATTTTCTAGCAGTCACAAAACTAATAATCCACAATTTTGGGCTAATTCAATGATCCAAATTTTATTGGATTGGATTGATATGTATATCACAAATTTTTTTTCCATGCTTTCTTTGGAATCAAATAATTAGATCACACTTCACATAGAATTCTTAGATTCAAAATTATGCATGAACTCTCATTCATTAAACTAGATTTCTACATACATATTCTTAGAGACATTAATTCTCTCTATGGCCTAATTTCCCATTCATTTAGCCATTAGTTTTCCCTTTAGGTTTATAATCATTAAATACAAAATTACAAGAAAAATATATTTTTCTAAATCCATAAATGACTCCCTGGTTTATTCCCTAAAGCTCCCATGATTCATTCACTAAATCTCTCATGATTTATTCCATAAATCTCTCGTGTTTTTGAAGGTAAATTTGATTTTTCCTTATAGAAAAAATATCTCTTATCCATAGATTTTCTAAAACTATTCTATAATAATTAAAAGAAACTAAGACTATTTCTAATTAAGGAATTATAATTCCTTTACAATATTGAAACACGTTTTTGAGATTTTCTTCAAAAAGTTCAATGGCTTGGAAACTCTAATGCTCCTGCCTCAGACTCCCAAGGTAGAAAAAATTCATGACCTCCTGGTCATGTGTCATTAACTGAATCCTCCTAAATTCTAAACTTTTTTCTGTAGTTTTCCACACTCTTTACAATCTTGCTGTTGTTCTTCTACATTTTCTTTTGTCGCCTTCCTTCCTCTTGGTTTACAAACCTTGTTTTGTAGTGTTCTATTAATTTTTCTAATGTACACTTGTGCATCCAACTGTATCATGTTGCTAAGTGTCTCCCTCTTCCTACAATACCTCTTTTTATGTGTCTTCTTCATCGACATCCTTGTTTCTTCAATTTCAATGTCCAACTTATGCTTTTGTTGGAACATGTTGCTAGCACTGCTTCTTTGTATTGGTATTTTGGAATTTAAAATTTTTATGGCTACCATTCTCATTTCATTATCTCCATAATCAAACATGTTTCAAAGTGGTGTAAGATACTTTAATGTCTTATCCATAATTGCTTTATGAAATATTGATTTTCATTTTCTACACATTCACTACAACGAATACTTCGCTCATTAAATTCTTCTGGATCTTCTTGTTTACCTTTTGCAACCTGTTGACTATCCTCTAAAACAATTTCCTCGTTTGTATATTCTTGTTGAAAATAAAATAAAATTTCATTTTCGTGAGACAAAATTGCCTCATCCTGTTTGATTTCATCTTCTTCTGATTGCCATTGTTTTCCTTTGTCTTCATCTCTAGGAAATAACATAGATTCTATCTCCTTTATTATAGATTCATCTTCATCATTTGTTTTTGTACCTACAAGCATATAATTAGTTTGAAAACCAAAATTCACATTTGTTTCCTTAGATGTAGGCAGTTCTTCCTTGCTAGATACTATTAAACATTTATCCTCTTTCATTGTAATGTTAGGTTCTCTTAATAAACTTTCCAACAATTTTATTTCCTCCTCAAACTTCATGAGAATTTCATCTGAATGCTTCTCTCTGTCCTTGCTTTGACTATCTCCATGAACTAATTTTCCCATGTTCTATTCATAAACAAGTTCTTTCAATTGTACACCATCAACTATAATCACCCACTGTGTATGATTTCCATTCTGATTTTCCTTATACTGCTCTAAACTTTCCACATAGTTCATAAGATCTTCTGTAGATCTCTTGTTATCATCCTCATCATTATCCTCACCAAGTAATGGTCCCTGCTATGGTTCACTTAAGCACACATTCATCTTGGCTTCCTTAAGCTCTTCACTCCTTTGTTGAATACTCATTGACATCTTCTTTCCTTCATCCTTATCTCTATCTTCGTGATATTCTCCATGCTCAATAATGAACTGCAACCAAGCCTCTCCTCTATAGAAAGTATCCTCTTCTTGCTACTCATTACCTCATCAAGCTTTCTTCACTAGCTTCACATTTTGGTATTTTCTTTGGTTCTCCCCTTAGAACCTTCTCAAGCACTCCATTGCTCCTCTGGCTATTTCACTTACTCAGTTTACTTCTTTTGAGAACTTCTACTTTCTCCCTACTTCCTCTACTACAAGGTTCTTCTACCACAATTATTTCTTCACTTGTTCTCTCTGTCACACTTCCAAGCTATATCCCACTATCATTATCCTTCATCTGCTACCTGCAAACATCAATTCCCCTGCAAAAATCAATTCAGAAATACAAAGATGATTTTACCTATTGCAGTGTTGCAATTCTCTAATCTCCTTTTTCTGTGCAATTCTCTTCTCTCTTCTCTGAATATTTTATTAGAAGAGATAACCAACTCTTATACCACTTGGTAGCAGAAAAATTGACTTTTCCTTCTATGTTCACTTCCACGAACCTGCAATCTTAAGAATAACAGACAATGATATATTTTCTAGTAGTCACAAAACTAATAATCCATAATTTTGTGCTAATTCAATGATCCAAAGTTTATTGGATTGGAGTGATATGTCAATCAAAAAACAAGTTTCCATGCTTTGTTTGAAAAAATAATCATATCACACTTCACATAATATTATTAGATTCACAATTATGCAAGAAATCTCATTCATTAAACTAACTTTATACATCCATATGCTTAGAGGAATTCATTATCTCTATGGCTTGATTTCCCATTCATTTAGACATTAGTTCCCCCCTTAGACTTACAATTATTAAATACAAAGTTACAAGAAAAGTAAATTTTCTAAATCCATAAATCACTCCCTAATTTATTCCCTAGCACTCTCAAGATTTATTCCATAAATCTCTCATGCTTTTGAATCAAGGCATTTTTGCTTTTTCCTTATGGAAAAAATATCTCTTATCCATAGATTTTCTAAAGTATTCTATAATAATTAAAAGAAACTAAGAATATTTATAATTAAGGAAATATAATTCTTTTACAATATTGAACCCCCTTTTGGAGAATTTTGTCAAAAATATTGATTGCTTGGAAAATCTAATGCTCCTGCATTAGGTCTGTTACAACATACTATAAGAGCTTCGAGGTTTAACACTTGGAGTGGATGGGATCTGTCTTAGGTGAAATGCAGAGTAAAGGTTTAACAATATACCTTTGGGAATAAAATTGGTGCCCAATTAGAAAGCTAACAAAGAAGAAGGTATAATTGTATGTTGCTTGTATGGCACAACATAATTTGTTTTGATTGAATACATGTATGTGCATACATTGAGTGGGATGTAAGAATTCCATGTTTTACATGATTTCTTTGTGGATTTAAGTTATCATATTTTCTCTCGCTATTAGAGAATGATATGTTTTTGATGTTTACTCACTAGGCACTGGTGGTAGCACTATGATTGTTGATCATATGTTGATTGCTTGCTCGTGCAAGTGAGTGCATGGTGAAACAATGTGATTAATGGTTTTGTGTTGCATGCATATATATGGCGCATTTCATAAATGCGATAACCATAACCATGATTTACAAGGATGGTAAATGTTAATGTGACTTTTAGCTTACTTTTTAAGACCACAGATGCCATGAAAGTTGGCCTTGGTAAAGAGACTGAACTTAATGGCTATTTCTGGCCTTTGCAAGAAGGCTAAAATTTAAAACTAATGATGATAACTGACTTTAATTACTACCAATGGTCTTGATCAAAGATTGATTTCTAAAATTTGTGAATTTTATGATATGAATATCTATATATATATATATGAATCTCGAAATTAAGCAGAAGCATATGTTAGTCATCTCCTATTTGAGACATGTAACTAATGAAAATTTTGAAGATGTGTGAACAACTACAATGTAACTTGCTTGTCTTAGCATGACAAGGCGATAGTTGGTGTGTATATATATTATTATTAATGCAATAATAGTTGAGTTTGTGTAACAACACATAGGAAAACTCAATGGTAGAAAAATGAAGCATGGATAAGGGCATGGAATGACAAGATATGGACCAAGTCCATTAAGAACGAGAAAGAGGGAAATTCTCCCAAGGGACAAAAACCTTCAGGAATTTGAAGGCTAAGCTCAAGAACTTGGAAGATGAGTTAAAGATTTGCAAGGCAAAAATTAGGAAGCTTGTTAGGAAACAACAGGAACTGGTCGAGTGGAATTTTGAACTGTAAAAGCATTTTGTTGAAACTAACATCTCAAAATAAAATATCAAAAAGGGAAAATCACATTGGAAGGAAGAGGACCTATGAGGTTGAAAAGGAAAAGAAGATGATATTTCCCCGTTGGTATTGTCGAGAAAAACATCTAAGAAAGGATTATCCTTGTAGGAAGAAAAAGAAAGAAAATATCCCTTGTGAGCCACATGGACATGAATTAGCGATGCAGGATTTTGAGAAGGAGGAGGGGGAATTCCTCAAGCTCCTTAATATATACATACATGTGTTGAAAATATCCTTTGTGAACTATTGAGGGATGTGATACTTCAAGGCTCCCATAAAGTGCGGAAAAGCCTTAGACTAATTTTTGTATATGTATATCTATATGTGTGAGTGTGTACATTGGTATATGGTGATGAAGAACACACTAAACACTGGACTCATGGAGTTGAGTTGTTATGGGATAATTTTAAAATTTTGCATATTATTCTATTTAGTGTTCGTTTCATGATTTATTTCTTTGATTGATGATTCTTTGAATGCATGGACACCCACCTTTGTTTGTGATTTTATATTGTTGTTGCAACTTTTATTGTTTCCCTCTTTTCCTTTTTAAAATTTTTCCTTTTGACTTTCATGCTAGGGACTCAGGGAAAACTTGTTGGGTGTGGTAGGAAAGATACGGAGGTCTAGTAAGATTCTTTAGTGAAACCCAACAGAGAATACGAGTTGAGAGAGGTCTACACATGAAGGAAATGAGGAAGTTCGAGAAGGGGTAGTGCGTGATTTGCATGGATAAAAACATGTTGATGATGGGCAGATGGGCAGAAAAAAGCCATCGTTGGAATACCTTGGAGCATTTCTCCTTAATGTGACAACAATACTAAAACCAAGTGTTTTAGGTTGGTCCATACAAAATAATAGACAATGATACGACAACCATGAAAATACCACAACGGAGGTTCTCTTGAGCTTAACTCAATGTACATATGTAAATCCTTGATATGCTCATGATCATGCCAATGTTTATATACATATATGAATGCCATTGTGACTGTTAGGTTTTGTCAAGAGTCTTTCTTGTGGAAGAATGAGGGTTTATATTCATTTAATTCAAATGTGGATGGCATGTAAGATTCTAGGTTGTGTGAGGAATCAAGTGGGAAAAAGTAGCCTTGACCAATCTATGATTTTAATATCATGTGAATATGATTCTTATATCATGCCCATGTTATATTATGAATAGGGAATGATGAGGGATATATTAGCATAATCAAAGTAGTGTGATTTGTGATATGTTGGGACAAGCATGGATAATTGAAGGAACCACAGACCCAAGATTGGGTTGTGGGCACATGCGGTAAAGTGTGGGAAGGAAAATAAAGGCAGTATGGCTTGGATTACATGAATAGAGGTGATTTTGTCTCTGGATTTTCAGTAATGTTAAGTACATGTTGTACTATGTTATGTGCATTGGTGTGACATGTTGTGTTGTATCATGTGTATCTGTGTATATATTGTATTATGCCATGTGTTTATGTGTATGTGTTATGTTATTTGTTGGGACAGGGAGGTATGGGACTGTCTGGGCCCGTGTGTTTTGATATGTGTTTGGGACAGGAAGGTATGGGATTATCTAGGCTCGTTTTGATTAGGAGAGGTAGACTACCTGAAATGAGGGTTGTTTGGGCCCGTGAAGGTGTAGAATACACCTATATTCCACTCAACATAACAATATTGGCATTGGTAGTTCCCATATTCATAGAGTAGTGATTGGGATTATTTACATTTATCTATTACGAAGTGCTTGCCTTGGGGTTGATGAACAACTTCGTAAATTTGAATTCAACAAGAAGAGAAGACATTGAGTGCTTGCCGGGTTGGAAACCAATCCAATGTGTGTACGAGGTTGAAGAGAAGAGAAGGCACTGAGTGCTTGTCGATTTGGCAACCAATCCAGAGTGTGTATGGGAAGAGAAAATTCCACTGGATGCTTGTTGGGTTGGAAAACTAACCTAGTGTGTGTTAAGAAAGAAGCAAAGAGCATTTCAAAGATAAGTGTTAGTATTTCATTTGATTCCATGAAAAATAAAAACTAGGAACTTGATGTGATATTATGATTTATGATGATTTGATCTATGAGCTAATTTGACTTGTTGTGACAAGAACCGAAATAGAATTGCAAATTCCACCTCATGAATAAGTTGTTAATGTGGTATGATTTAAATTATTGAAAATTATTATACTGAAACTCATGGAGATTTACGTTCGATGATGTAGGAAAGCATGGAATTTCCTAGATTGGGTGGATGAAGATGACTGCAAGGTGACAACATCAACAATACAGGAATTAAAGCATGCAACAATATAATGAAAGAGACTTCAGAAACATCGTCATTATGGGACACTAGCACCTAATAGTGTCAATTGATTACCACGAAGCATTCTATGAATGATATGAAAATTTTGAGGCAGAGACTTGCCTTGGTTATAAAATCCTTCCAATGCAATGAAGTCTTTCCAAGGAATGGATTGTCCAAGGGGCTAAGAAGGAGAGAAGGGGATGCTTGAACTTGGAAGGTGAGTGATTGCACGTAAAGGGATCAGATTGCTTGAGGGATTGAGAAGTAGTGAAGGGGATGCCAGAAAATAATTTGGATTTTGAAAAGATTCATGAGCATGGATAATTGGAATTAGAAGCACATTTGGGATGTGGAAAAAATGAGTTGGGAACTGTTCGTCAAAGGAACAAGAAGTGTAAGGATAGCAAAGTTGGACAATGGAGGCAGGTAACACTCTAGAGAAAAGGAATGAATCCAAGTTGGATTGACCACATCATAAACACCAAAGACTACAAAAAGGGCCATTGGGAGATGGCTGACTTAACGAATTAATGATTTCCGAGTGGTTGGGTAAGCCACTATGCATATGAGATGTGTTGTAAAAGCTGAAACGAGTTGTATATATAAATCTCCATAATCAACAATGCTTGGTCTGAAGCATGTTTTCTTGTATATGGTTATTGAACACCAAGGACGATGTTCCCCCCAAGGGGTAGGGATTGTGACATCCCCTGGTTAATATTCCTTCATTGCAAATACATTGTAATTAATTAAAATGGTTGAGAGAGGCACATAGATTTTATTACTTGAGGAGGGAGATTTCTTCAGGAATTGGTTATTTTAAATATCAATCATGGGTTGAATGAGTGGTTTTAATGGGTGGATTGTGTATTAAATTCAGTTGGAAAAATGAAGGACAAACCCATATGTGTTTTGGGCATAATTACAAGCAAGAAAAGGAAAAAAAAATTAATGAATATTATGGGATGCGCTGGCCACGAGGATGGTCTGTACAGACCAATAAAAAGATATGGGGGGTGGTTTTTAATTTGTGGAAAAACGATGAGGAAAAGAGCAGAAGATACTCAGTCAGTGAGAACCACAACGGGGGTAGAAACTGAGAGTCTCGTGTCGAAATAGGACCATTCAAGATTGATATACTTAGGTAGACCAGGGCAGTTGTTGGAGTTTTGGAAAAAAGGGTGTGAAGAACGTATGTGCTTAGGTAGAGTGGAGAAAGAGAAAGCAAAAGGATCATTCATACATGCTATGTTTTTTTCTTCTAACAGTGGAGTAGATGGTGGTTGGAGGTAGTGTGGTACCAGAACACCCTTTTTTGGTTGTTAACATTGGTTTAACCTCCTCTGAAAGAAATCTTCCTCAAGCTCTAGAATTTGGCTCAGGGGTGATTGGCTGCAAGAAATACCACAGTGCAAGCCAATCTATGGTTAGATGGAGAGTTGAAGTCCCATTCTTAGTTTCCAAGTTCTTCATTATAGGATGAGTGCTTATATAACTTCATATACATGTGGTTGTGATGTAAATGTTCATTGTGCATTTAGTGCATGAGCTAATGTTGAAGGATGATATTCTCATTGTGATGTTGAGTGGTTTAGCCCCTGTGTGTTTGTTGCAATAGTTCTTTAGATACTTTATGTGCAAGTGAATTTTATGTGTATTTTTGTTGTGTCTATTCAATTCTCATGAAAATGTCGAGGGATGTTATTTATCTATGTGAATAATGGGGGAGGCCCAACTCTCGGTATTATTGAGGATGCAAGATTTATTTCCTATATGAGTAAGGAGTGTTGAAGTCTGGTGTATTTTCCAAAAAAATGGTAAGATGCATACGATTGATACTAAGGAATGTGATTCTTGACGTAGTGATCATTCCATATGCTTACTGAGGAATGGAAAAATTCCTATGTTTAATTCTAAGATGAACTTTATCAAATTTGTTGTGCAGAAGAGATGAGTACATTTTTGTTATTGCTTGGAATTCTTGTGCAATATAAGAAATGTTAACTTATTCACCTAGAATTGAGAAAGGTTATTTTCCTTTGTTGTTTTGAGTATAAAAGTCATGCTAATCACTGGATTGCATCAAATGCATAAATATACTAATATTTGAGTTAATATTCGATATGTATTACTTGAATAATGTGAGCAGATAACGTACTTTTGTTGAAATTGTTTGTAGGAAGATTATCAGGCCTTGGTTTTCAATTTATAGTTTAGGAAGTAATATATATCTATATAATATATTCTATATATATATATATATATATATATATTAATATATATATATATATATATGGGCACATTACTAGTTGGGAAGGCCAAATTGGGAAAATCCTTTGAAAATAGAAACAACGCTAATATTCACCAAATTCTCTTATAACGTGAAAAAATTGTTTGGTAAGGGGTTGAGAGTTTCGTGGGGCCCCAAACTCACTGTGGCAGGGAAAGTGGACTTGAGTGACATGGCATGACCAAGGTTGGGGCCCAGGTGCAAGTTAGGTGGTTGGAGGTCGGGGCCTTGAAGGATGACACAATTTAGTTCTTTGCAGAGAGGTCAACCCTGAACCCCCATTGATGGGACCCAGGCCATGATGGCGTCTTACATGTACAAGTGAGTGACATGGTACTCTTGAGGTGTGACGCATGACACTTGGATTTGGATTTTTGATAGGACAAAGGGGTCAGAAGTGTTTGACACATGACATACTCGGAGGATGCCACATGGAGAGTATGATGTTAGCACGATGTGGATGTAACTTCATTCAAGTAAGCAAGTCAAGCCAACCTTCAGGTTTGGGCTCAAGAGGTCGGGTCAGTCGATTATGTTAGGGTAGGGGATTTGGTTAAACTTAAATTGCAGGTTTGCGGCTTAGTTCGAACTTCGACTACAAGGGGAAACATGCCTACTATGTAGGTCAAATAAAAACCATGCATGCACCATGTGGGGTCCCATGTGGATGCCACGTGGTAGGTAAGATGACGTGGCAAGACTTAATATGCCATTTTTTAATCAATCATATCTTTTCATATGGAAATCAGATTAGGGAAAATTTCATATCATTGGAAAGGTCTCGACGAGATGAACACAACAAGGTTATCCATTTCAATTTTGAGAAAGTCGAAAAGGGAGAAAAATAGACCCCATATCCATAATTGAACCTTGGGGGTCAGGTCATCATAGTAACTACCTCCATCTAACCTTCGTTTTGGGTCAGCATTAGAAGGGACTATGTTACACACTTACTTAACCTTTTTGCTTCGCATTATACACATGATCTGATTTGGCTAGATTGGCCCTCTAACTTTGACATCAATGACAACACTATCAACATAAATATTTAAGCTTGTTTAAAAAAATTAAAAGTTTTCCATTTACAATTTGATTCAAAGGGAAGATATTAGTCTTTCTTGAATAAATCCTTATTTTCATGTTGAGATGTGTGATCTAGGTGGATATTGGTGGCCACTCCCCTATTCCACTTAGATCCCCAAAACAATTTCTTTCAGTTTCCTTAATTGTAGCACAATTTACTCTTTTTGGCAAATTTTTCGGTCCTGAACTTCCAAATCCATTTTGAGGCCCTAAACGACATTTTTTTTTGGAAAATAGGGAAAATCATAAAATACAATAAGGTTTTGTATTCAAAAGTTTTAGTCCTTAGATAGATATTTCTAATGAGCTATCATTAACATCAAATAGAGATCGTATGCCAAAGTTACAAACCCGGGAAGTTAGTGTACCAACTAACCCCAATGGGGCCCACAAAATTTTGGTTCTTCGTCTCCTAGGGTTAGGTTTTTGGATGTTTGGGGTTTCCCCTTACTTCTCAATAATAAAAAGGCATGCAAGCCTCATTGTAACACAGTTCAAAGGCATGTGGCTACCACATCTCTTCTCAGAGCTAAGGGATCATTGCCCAAGCTAGTTTATTTCCATTCTGCATGTAAATAGTCTTCAATATTTTGTTATTAATGAATTGAAGTTCAATTTTTTCTATAACTCTATGTTTTTGTTTAAATATTTATTTCATTTCATTCTTGCATACATCTGGATCAGTGGTATCATACTAGTCTTCTCTTTCTCTATTTTTTTGTGCATGTCCCCTATGCGGTCGAGGTATAAGGAGTTAGGGCTTGAACTGGTTGAACCTTTGCAAGAACGGCCTCACCAACCTCAAAAAACTCCCATGGAGGAAGAAAATAAAGATGAGGGAGCAAGAGATCCTTTCAAAATATTGCTCGAGGAAGCCCTCAACTGAAAAAGGAATGAAATGATAGAAAAATTTTCCTAGATCCTTTGGCAGATGCCCACAGGTGACACATCTTCATCCAAAAACCACCCTCGAGGTGCCACTCCCTTTAAGGTACAAGTCAACTTTGACATTCCCATATTTGAAGGCCAGATAGATGAACATTCCATAGATAAATGGTTAAATCTGTTGGAATGATATTTTTTTGTTCATGATTTTTCCTATAGGAAAAAGGTTACTTTTGCACTCCTCAAAGCCGCCCCCCATGTCAAGGAATGGTGGGAAACCTACTATGAGAAGAGGGACGAGAGGGAACCATTACTGTTGTTAGCCACATCCACTTAGAGTTCTTTTTGAGACGCTATCAAGGAACAATATTACCCTGTTGGGAGATATGAAGATAACTACATAAAATGGACCACACTATGACAAGGAAGGGACCAAGATGTGCCAGAGTTCACAAATATTTTTCATACCCTTTGCACGAAGTTGGGTATCAAAGATTCTGAGCAATGTCTGGTACTCAACTACCACAACTGTCTACACAAATATATCTAAGATGAGATGGATTTCCTGGACATCTCCTTATTTGACACTGCCTATTGATATGCTCTCGTGGTCAAGTAGAAATTTAAACAAAAGAAGTGATACTTTGGATCTATGAATTCTATGTAAGGGAAGGGCACCCCCAAAATGAGTAACAAAGGAAAAAGCTAAAGTGGGGTGATCCAGGACAACCCATCAAAGCTGCAAGAAAAGAACAACACCACAAAGACAAAGAAGGACACAGGAAAGTGGTGTGAGTTTCATAAGAGCCCCACTCACAACACAAGTGAGTGTTGAGCCAATCAGTCACTGGTGGGTGAGATGAAAGCTTCAAAGTCAGATGCATGTTTCGAATTTGAATCAGAACCCGAAAAGAGGAATGCCAAAGGGAAGAATGTTGGGTGCAGAGCCGAATTATCTTCTATATTCAAAGGTTTCAGCTGGATGTATACCCTAGGAAGATTATACACCCCTCCACATGGGGGGGTGCAGGGGGGACTTGTCCCCCCCGCGGGGGTTCAGGGGGGACGATCCTCCTCGACTGGGGGGTCCGAGGGCCAACGGTCCCCCAACGGGGGATCGGGGGCAACGCCCCTGAAGCTAAAAACAGATGTAAAATTGCCTTGTAAAAGTATAGTAATTTCTAGTCAATCTGGGCTGTTCATTAGGCGGATGATCTGATGGTAGAAGTTATGTTTAGTTTAGGTTTTTTTCCCTAGAAGGCAACCCCTCACTATATATGAGGGAATTGTATTGTGTCTATGGATATCTGTATTTTGAGTGAGGAAAAGAGAGGAGATTGAAAACGAAGAGGGAGTTACAGCGGATCTGCTGTAAGTTGTATCTCTTCAGTTTGCTGGATAATATAATAAAAGAAGGACTGGCTGTTTCTCTGTGGACGTAGCCCAAACTAGGTGAACCATGTATATCTGTGTCTCTCTTGTTTTATGTGTTTTCTGTGTTTATATTTTTGCAATATTTTATGTGTTCCATTTCTATGTAATATATAATTTTCCAACAAAGAAAATTATTGATGTGGAGCCCAGAGCCACCATTGTCACAACCAATATCTTGAAGATTGAGCTCAAAGATCCAGAGGAAGGGGAGCGTCTCTTCTATTCACAGATGTGGGTGAAGGGGTCTCCACTGAATTTCATCGTAAACAACGAGAACCAAAATAATATTATCTCAGAAGAGGTCATTAAATGATCAACCCCACTGACCACACCACACCCACAACCATACACCATTGGGTGGCTCAACCAAGGACAAGACCTTCGTGTCAGCCAATGGTGCCATCTTCCTTACAACCTCAAACCAGTCATGGATGAGGTTCTGTGTGACGTTTCTCCTATTAAAATTTGTGATGTATTATTAGGTCAACCATACTTTTAGAAGTGTCATGCTATGTGTTGTTGCTTTGAGAGACAACCTCATATTTCTTATAAGACTAGTGCCTGGAACATCTAGATTTTCGTGTCTCATACAATTCTCAGGAGACCAGAGGCATCACATATATTTTGAACCTACACACACACACACACATAATAAACAACATGGGTTGGTTCATTCATCCAAGGAGATAAGCCATGCATTTTTGGTATTCTTTCACATATACAACTCACAAAATTATATGTATAAACTAGTGGAGGCCGAGTAGTTTGAGGACCTACAATTTAATCAGCGTTGCAGAGAAATGAAAGAAGAGAAGAAGATATAATAAATCATCATATAGAGCTTGAAACATCAAGAATTTTACACTTATCTGAGTTAAATATAAACATAATGGATGAAAGAATATTGGGTGCAATGATTCATGGAGCACAATTTTAGAGATATGATCTCAAATATACGTACATGCATGTGCATTAACGAGTCAATACAAATGAATCTGTAAGAACATATGAAACATTTATGGCAGCTACAATTACATGAAATCAGAGAGGAAACATGAACATAATGGAATTTAATAGAGAGGTAACATACGGTAGTACTCGAAGGTTGGAATCACCACAATTTCATTAATATTATGAAAGATGCAAATTTGGAAGTCATACAATCTTAGAAATAACATGTAGTTAATCTTTAGGATTCAAAACCTATTCTAAGTGTTTCTTCCTCCCTTTTATAAGGAGGGGGAGAACATGGAAATTACAAAATATCTCATGCTAGAGCTTCCAGTTGCCTGCATGAATAGCTGTCTCAGCACGTAGGCTCTGTCACCTCCAATTATTACAAGAGAAAGATACTTTTCTTGAAACTAAAACAGAATAACAATAGTGATCATAAAACAACAAAATAGAATTAACAAGTGAAACTGAAAAGATAGTCCTGTAAAAATATCTCCATGCCACTCTCTTTGCTAGACTCTGGTCCAAACGTGTTTCTGCTACATTATGCCTCATGCTCTTCGGCCAGTTCCCTGTCGCTTTTGGTCTTAACAGTTTCACTTCTTCTTTTACAAGAAGTGGGAGCAATCACCCATGATGGTCATAACAGATTTTGAACATTGCTACCAACTCATCTGTCTCCTTAACTTCCCGTAGAACACTATCGAAGCCGTACATGCCCTGTGAAACAATTAAACAGTTGTATCAGAGCTCAGGTTGTTTGGGAACTTTAAACTGGACGGGCTTTATAAAACTTTGAACACTAATCTCTTTAAGCCCCTTTTGCTTTGATCCCTTTTAGTATTTCTTCTCATATGACTGGAGGCTATGACCGTGTGCTTGGCCAAATATCGGAGGTTGGAAAATCAAATATTTCCTATCAACATCCTTTGGTGCATCCTCCTGAAACTCGCGATCACAGATCACCTTTATGCTTAGCCCCTGGTTCCTCAGTTCTTTATGTGACCGCGTGCCAACCCTTATTGGAGCCCCTTTATCGGTTGATCACAATTGAAGGTTTCACTATGGAGTGATGCCTTGTTTTGTCGGTCGCTGATTTCCAATCACCCTCTGTGCTAAGCCCTTGGATCTTCAGCTCCTTATGTGACCACGGCTAGCCCCCTTATCGGAGCCCCTTTATCGCTGAATCACAATCAAAGGTTTCAATGTGGAGTGATGCCTTGTTTCGCCAATCGCTGATTGTTGATTGATGACATCATCACTATCACGTGTTACTTCCTGATTGGTGACATGTGTCACCCAAATATGCCCCCATCTGTCCTTGAAAGTGCCAAATCAGCATGCCAAATGTCCATCATACTGCCACGTCAATCTAAGGTCAATGCCACCATGTCTTTACTGGATCCAATAATACTCTGCCATGCAGCCCCTTGGAGGAGAGAGAAAATCCCCGCCTGCCCCTAGTTTTTCCACTGATTTATTTGTTAATCGAAGTCGACCCTCCCTGGAACTTTACCACTAACATATCGCAACTCGAGATATCGCAACTTTTTAGAGTTATCACCCTGCCGGCGCATCGATTTGCTGATCTTTGATTGCAAATTCACCTTTTGACATGCGATGTGTCGATATACATTGTACCCTGAAACCCTCGATTGCTGATTTCTGATATTCCTTGTCGCTACCAGGACCTCCAATTGTTGATTTGTGATTCTTTCCTCCTTTCAAAGGTGACAAAACCCCCATTTTTAATAGGATAAATCTTCTGATTCTGGGATCTATTTGAGGAGTTCCATATACCATTGGAAAGCTTATTCCAAATACTATCTAATGGAGAGGGACCGATTTAGCTTTGAGAGCTTCTGTGGCTTGGAATATGGCTTCAAAATTCACTGCTCTTTTTCACTTTGGACATCTGAAAACATGTTTGGTAGTGAGTGACAACATAGGCTCCACCTGGGGACGAGGCATTGGATTGCAATGCGTCGAGAACCTGCAGTTTATGAACTTCTCTTTTTGGGCATGGAGTCTTTTTAAACAAGTGAAAATTTGGTGAAAGTGAAATTTTAAATAGAAAACTAGAAATTTCATATGATAATTACAATGTACACACTAGTATTTACAATGAGTGCAAGATGGGTACCTTTAACTTTGGAAATAGAGTTTGTGGAAATGACCATTTACTGGCAGCTCCAGCGAATCACCTTCCATATTTTCAAGTAAGTACATATTATTTCCTTTTTCGTCTGAAATTTTGAAAGGGCAGAACCAAAGTGAATAAAATTTTCCGTGTTTATGCTTTTCTTCTAGTCGGACGTCCCATTGGAGAATAAATCTCCTGGTTGAAGAGGTTGATCCTTGGCCTTTTTTTCAAACATGGATTTCTTCTTCTATTGGTAATTTGTCAATTTCGTCCACACCTGTTCCCTATTTTCATGAAGCTCAACCAGTTGGTTTATCCTTCGTGTCAAAGCACTTGGCTCATCCTCAATTTCCTGTAGTAATTTCACGACTAGAATTGCTAATTGGATTGGGAAGACTGCAGCGTTACCATACACTAGCTAGAAAGGCGATTTTCCAATGGGATGTTTAGGAGTCACTCGGTTAGCCCAGAGTGAAAACTTCAAATGGGTGTCCCAATTCCTCTTATTTTCGGTGATGGTCTTCTTCAACACTCTCGCCACAATTTTGTTTGAGGACTCAACTAAATCGTTTCCTTGAGGATACTAGGTAGTGGAGTGCCCTTTGATGATATTGAATTTCTGACATAAGCTGTTGAATTTTACCGATTTGAAGACCTCGGCATTGCCAGTGATGATTTTGATAGGGCAACCAAAACACGATAATATATTTTCCTCCATAAACTTAATTACTACTAAGTCTGTAGCATTCCTGGCTGGGATGGCCTCTACCCACTTGGTGAAATAATCCGTGGCTGTTAATATCCACTTATGTTGGCCACTAGAAGGTGGGTTTATCTGTATTATGAAGTTTAGTCCCCACTATCTGAAGGGTTTTTCCACATGCACTGGGATTAGGGGAAGAGGAGAAAGTTTTTGTCTCTCATCAAAGACTTGGCACTTCTGACATGACCTAACTTGTAAATGCACATTTCCAAACAGTGTAGGCTAGTAGAATCATGCCTTGAGGATTTTGTGAGCTGTGGTATTACAACTGTAATGACCTCCACAAACTCCCCTATGAATTCCTCAATCACTTTATGAGTTTCACCTTCTACCAAACATAACCGCAAAACTCCCACCGAGTCTTCCCAGTAGAGTTAACTGTTGGATATGATATAATTTTGAGCTTGTAGTCTCAACGTCCTGTATTTGGATTTATCCATATCTAGTGGAAACCTCAAGAATAAGAGATAACGAATGATATTCTTATACCATGGTGATCCCTCATATTTAGCATAAATATTTTTCTCTATTGTTTTAATCCCATTCCGCTGAACTTATATTCTGTCTTCCTCTATTATCAGGTTTATTCCCAAAGCTTGGCAGTTAGATTATGATAAAATCTTGTCCAACCCCTGACCTTTTATGAGCTTAGTAGGCTTTATGTCTAGATCATATTTTTGTATCTTTTCTATCCTCCTACCCCTTTTTCCTTCACTGTCTCCTTGCACAAGGATATCCTTGACTGCTGTCGTAGCAATAAATGTTGTGATTTCTGACTGTAGCACATACACTCGAAATGCCTTCAAAGTTTTGACTAGTGCATATGCTTGTTTCTCCAAGATGTTATATTTTAGCTTAGCATCCCTCAAGACTTGGCTGACGAAGGCGATGGGCTGCTCATAACCATATTTATTCTTCTATAGCAAAACTATAGCAATAGTATGTGGAGAAGCAAAATAAAAGATATAGAATGATGTTGAGTAGTTAGGGATGACTAGTACCAGTGCTTCAACAAAAGATTATTTAATTCTAGTAAAATAATCTTGAGAGGTAGGTCTCCATTTGACTTCATTTTCCTTCTTAAGCATATCTGTAATACCCTTCACTATTTTTGCATAGTTGGGTATGAACCTTCTCAAGAAATTGATTCTCCCCAAAAGGACTTGGACCTCTTTCTTATTTCTGGGTAGAGGAATGTGATTGATAGATTCGACTCGCTTAGGATCAATTTTCACTCCTTCTTGCACTACTATGTGTCTTAGTAGCTTCCCCTCACTCAGGGAAAACTGAGATTTCTTGGGATTCAAAGATAGTCCATACCTCCTGCATTTGTGAAAGGTGAGCTTTCAAGTGGAAGATGTGCTCTTCATCAGTCTTAGAGAAGACTATGATATCGTCCAAATATACTACTATGAACTTGTATTGCTCCACTAAAAAATATATATCCATAGCTCTTAGAAACATGGCCCCTGCATTCATAAGACCAAAAGGCATGCGAGCATACATGAAAGTTCCCCAAGGGGTGGTGAAAGCAGTCTTCTTTTGATCATCAGGGTAGACTGCCACTTGGTTGTAACCAGAGAACCCATCCATCATGGACATTCTAACTAATCCAACCACCTTCTGTAATATGTAATCCATCTTGAGCAGTGGGTAATTGTCTTTCAAAGAAGCTTTGTTAAGGTTACGAAGATCTACACATAACCTTATTTCTCCATTCCTTTTTCGAACTGGGACTAGGTTGGCCACCCACTCTGAGTACCTTAAAGGCACTATGATTTTAGCCTATAGAAGTTTCCTCACTTGTTTTTCAATATAGGGGAGTAACAGTGGATTAATCTGCCTAATATTTTGGTTGCATGGTTTTATTCCACTCTTTAAAGCAATCTTATGATGTATGATGTTAGTATAAAATTCTTTTAAATCCTCATAAGACCAAGAAAAAACACCCTTATATATTTTGAAGAGATTTAAATACCTTTGTTTGTATTGTGAGGGGATTCCTTTTGATAACTTGACCATATGAGGTTCATCTTCTAAGCTGATTTTGCAATCTTCTACTTGTTCATCCATCTTCGGAGCCATTTTTGTGGAGGCTACATCATTCTTATTAAATAATATTTCTAGTGGGACTAGCCCACAAGGAATAGTATTCCCTTCAAGCTATAGAATTTTATGTCCATCCACTGTGTCTTCCCATGAAGTTGGTTCTTGATCTACCTCTTTTTCCTCTCCTTGATCAAAATTTGAGCTAGTGAACTCCCCAACTACTTCTATAAATCATTTGATTTGCTCATTGTCCTTGAATACATACCAATTCTTGACATTATGAGGTATAGAGGGTCTGTTTTTTACCTCCACCTCATACCTAAGAAGTTGATTTGGAGGAGATTTGAAATTGCTTGCTACTGCAACAAGGAATCAGCCATTCTATTTCCCTCTCTGGGTAGAAATTAGATATTAAAGGCCAGGAAGAAGTTATCAATTAAATCACATACTTCATTCTGATAAGTCCTTAATTTCGGGTGTTTATCTTGACACTGATTTCGAATCTGCTTTACAAGCAACTCAGAGTCTCCATGCACAGTTAATCATTCAATATTAATATTCCTTACTATTTTTAGCCCAAAGAGAAATGCTTCATACTCTACCACGTTGTTGGTTGCCTCTAACTCCATATTGATTGAGAGGGGTATCAAACTGCTCTCAGGATTTACCAACAATACTCCTACTCCATTTCCCTCTTTGGAATTCGCTCCATCGAAGTATAATTTCCATATTTTGTTTTTATTTGAGTGTTGGTTGTCTAACTGCATCGTTATATGTAATTGTGTTTTTGCTACATTATACCTCATACTCTCTTGACCAATTCCCTATCGCTTTCGGTCTTAACAGTTTCACTTCTTCTTTTACAAGAAACGAGAGTGATCACCTAGGATAGTCATAACAGATTTTGAACACTTTTTCCAACTCATCCGTCTCTTTAAATTCCTGTGGAACACTATTGGATCCATACATGCCCTGTGAAACAGTTAAACAGTTGTATCGGAGCTCAGGCTGTTTGGGAACTTTAAACTGGACAGGCTTTGTAAAAATATGAACGTCGATCTCTTTGAGCCCCTTTTTCTTTGATTCCTTTCATTATTTTTTCTCATATGACTGGAGGCTATGACCAGGTGCTTGGCCAAATATCGGAGGTCGGCAAATCAAAGATTTCCTATCAACTTCCTTTGGTACATCCTCCTGAAACTTGCGATCAACGATCGCCTTTAAGCTTAGCCCCTAGTTCCTCGGCTCTTTATGTGACCGTGTGCCAACCCTTATTGGAGCCCCTTTATCTGTGGATCGCAATCAAAGGTTTCACTACAGAGTGATGCCTTGTTTTTTCGATCACGCTCTGCGCTAAGCTTGTAGGTTTTAACCCCATATAGAAATTACCTACATACGAATTCTAAGAATGGAAAATAAACAATGTGAGAGTAGAACAAATAAAACACATATACACAGAGATTTTCCCCTGGATCCCAAAATCGGGGCTACCATATTGATTTTTCATTATGTCCTTTCAATGTTACAATGCATATATATACATGCTGAAACATCCAATATCATGGACCAAAAAATCATTGCACCCAAAACCATGTGCTAAAATCATGCACAAAACCATAGGTAGGTTCATCCCACCTAATATAGGGTCCCAAAAAAAAATTTCATGGGGCGTTTCCCTGGACCCCATGGAGGGGGGTCACCCACCCCCCCTCAAACCCCCTGTGACCCCCCGCTGCGTAATCGACGCAACGAAGGGGGCGCTCCACCCCACCCTGACCCCTTGGTTAACTAGAGTGGCTAGTCATGGAAAGAATATAACACAAACCAACAAATCCCTTGCATATTCAGCTCCTTATGTGACCGTGACTAGCCCCTTTATCGTTGGATCAAAATCGAAGGTTTCACTATGGAGTGATGCCTTGTTTTGTCGATCGTCGATTTCTAATTGATGACATCATCACTGCCATGTGTCACTTCCTAAGTGGTGACATGTGTCACTCGGATATGCCCCCATTTGTCCTTGAAAGTAACATATCAGCATGCCACGTGCCCACCATACTACCACATCATGCTGAGGTCAGCGCCACCATGTCTTCACCAAATCTAATAATACTCTACCACGCGGACCCTTGGAGGAGAGAGAAAAGGCTTGCTTAGCCATGGTTTTACAACTGATTTCTTTGTTAATCAAAATCATCCCTCCTCGACGCTTTACCCCTAACATATCAAAACTCATGATATCACAACCTTTTAGATTTTTCACCCTGCCAACACACCAATTTGTCAATTGCTGATTCAACCCTAACATGTGATGCCGATATACACTGTACCTTGAAACCCCTAATCACTGATTTGTGATATCGGTGATCATTGATCACTGATTTCACCCCAAACCTCTAATTGCCTCGTCACTACCAAGACCTCCAATCACTAATTTGTGATTCTTTCCTCCTTTCAAAGGTGAAAAAACTCCCATCTTTAATTTTCCATATCTTATGATTCTGGGATCCATTTTAGGAGTTCCATATACATTGGAAACCTTATTCCAAACATTATCCAATGGAGAGGGACTGATTCAGCTTTGAGAGCTTCTATGACTTGGAAGATGGCTTCAAAATTCACTGCTCTTTTTCACTTTGGACAACTGAAAACATGTTTGGTAGTGAGTGAAAAAACTATGTAGAATTGAGGCCTCACACTTTTATTATTACTTTGGGAAGTAAGTTATATAGGATATCAGAGGTAGCCCCACCTTCCGCCATCTCTTTGATATCTTCTAAGAAATGTAGTAAGATCATATCCCAGACCAGGAAATTTGTTTTTTTTGTTGTTGTTATCAAAGTAAGGGGAAGATCATGGCCACATCCATGACACCTACGAAGGGTTCCATCACACAAAATAAGCATGTGGATAAGGTAATGGAAGAATACAAGGACAACTTCTCCTCGCCAATAGGGTTACCTTCGCACTATCAGGTCAAGCATTCAATCGGTTTGACTCTTGGAGAACCTCTATCCAGCTGGCCAATATAATTTTGCTATATTATGGAAAATTTAGAAATCAAGTGGAAGATCCAGGAGTTGCTACAAAAAGGGCACATCTGGCCAAGTTCCTCACCTTGTGGGAGCCCGATTGTACTTGTACAGAAGAAGGATGGGACTTGAAGACTCTAAATTGATTATTGGGCACTAAATAAAATCACTTTTATGAACATGTATCCAATCCCATGGATTGATTACCTTCTTATCTAGCTCAAAGGGGCCAAGTATTTCATCAAGATCGATTTAAAGTCAGGTTATCACCAGGTTCCAATAGAACCCACAGATGTATAAAAGATCACCTTCAAATCTAAGGAGGTCCTTTTTGAGTGGTTGGTCATGCCTTTCGGGTTGATAAATTCCCCTACAACTCTTATGAGGTTTATGGATGACATCTTGCAGCTTGTTGTCACTACTACACCACGCTCCAAAATTTCACTACATTTGAATTTTGGAGCTTACTTCATTGTCATATTAAGTGTTGCCTTGGTCGTGAAGTGTCAATTTTTGTTGTTTGATATGTCACAAGTGTTCTTAAATGTTCTCAAGTTTTGTCGCATTGATTAGAATATCCTTATATGAATTTCATGGTCATAACACTTTTGTTTTTGTAAAATGACACTTTCAGGTTGCATTCGCACACACTTCACTGTTTGTACTTGGGGAATGCGCATAAAGTGGCACTTTGATGCATATTCATTATTGATCAATTTTTTCTAAGTCTTCTCGATGAGTAAGTATGTTTCGTACATGGTTTTATGTCTAGAACTCATTTGGCTCTCCCCTTGACCAATCATCCAGACTTAGACATTTTTTGGTTACAAAACAAACCCTTTAAATACTTGATGGGACACCCTTCATAGTTTAGAAGTGTGCCATGCTTCCTTCCAGAGAGCTGAGAACATTACAAAAGCATGAACCCCCTTCCCTATTTTTAATTACACCCTTAAAAATGACTAAGTATTCGTTGATCGCACTCCTTCAACTCAAAGAAGTGCACCCTCCAAGAGAAAACTAGCGCATCCCAAAGACCTGAATCTCAATCCTTCAACCTTCCCCTTTGCACCATGCACTCTCCTGAACTACTTGAGTTCACTAGCACATCTCGAAGGCATGAAGCCCCAACCTTTAGCCTTCAAGAGTATGCCCTGTGCCCTTCCTGGGGCCTATTGAGCACATGAGCACACCCCAAAGGCATGAATCCTCAACCTTCAGCCTTCGGGAGTGTGCCTTATGACCTCCCTCTCTCCCTTGAGTGCATAATGCACTTGGGAATCCCAAATCCTTCCCCTTCATCTTTTGGACCTTTGACATGTGCCCTGCCTTGACTTTTTTCTTCCTTTGGGAGCATGCGTGGATGCTGAAGCCTCAAAGATCCTCCTCCCCAGTCCTTTAGCATTTCAGAGTGCGCCCTTGATCCCTAAAGATTCTTTGACCATTTTAAGCGCACTGAAAAGGCATAAATAGGAAAATATGCATAAAACATGGTAGAGTAGGATATTTTTAGACTAATAGTTTCTCATCATGAGTGATTACAAAAACAAGTATTCCAAGGACCTCATGGCAAGCACACACAAGTAAGATCGGGAAAAGAGGATAAATAAAGGAAGCACAAAAAGAAACATAACACACCTAAAACTTGATGATTGAAGCACCCTAAATAATCCAAGATTGAAGACCCTTTGGAGGGTGGAAGCACTATGATTGCAAGAATAACAAATGATAGATGAAAAGACAACTATGTGACCACTGAAGCAGATCCATGTTGTCAGTCATTGTCAGTCCTAATCATCCAAGATAGTGACATGTCTAATTTCATCATATGATGGTGTGGAAGTCAAGATGTAATATTGTAATCATTATAAAGGACAAACAAGTAGAAGTCCAAGAGTCATGTATAAACTAAAGAGTCATGGAAGTCTAAAGTACATGTAATACCAAAATTCATATGTAATTCCAAAAGTCATTTGGAACTCGAAAGGTTGTATAAGTCCAAAGGTCACTCCTCAGGTTATAAGTGGATCCTTATTTCTCATGTAATGGAATTTTAATCTTGACTTCTCCCATAAAGTATGTTGGGTTGTGTTATATTCTTTCCACGACTAGCCCACGTAGTTAACCGGGGGGTTAGAGGGACCGGGGGGGGGGGATCCCCCTTCGTTGTGCTGATTGCATAGAGAGGGGGTGACAAGGGGTTTGAGGGGTGCAGGTAACCCCACTCTATGGGGTTCGGAGCAGCGCCCCAATTTTTTTTTGTTTTTGGACCCTATATTAGGTTGGGCGGACCTACCTATGGTTTTGTGCATGACTTTTTGCACATGGTTTTAGATGCGATGGTTTTCAGTCCATGGTTTTGGAAGTGATGGTTTTTGGTCCATGGTATTGGATGCTTCGGCATGTATAAATATTCATTGTAACATTAAAAGGAACATAATGAAAAATCAAGCTAGTAGTCTTGGTTTTGGGATCCAGGGGAAATCTCTGTGTATATGTGTTTTACGTGTTATGTTGTCGCATTTTTTATTTTCTGTGTTTTACAATTTGTATGCAGTTAATTTTTGTATGGGGTTAAAACCCACATTTGGTATCAGAGTTGTTTTGGCTTCAAGGGGATGCCTTTTTTGCTGAGGGGTTTTGCTTGGGCTTGTGGTAGACCCTGTTTAGTGGGAGATCTGTGGGATCGATTCTGGTGGTGAAAGAGGATGGCGAGCAGTGGAAAGATAGAGATCGAGAAATTTAATGGTCAGAGTTTTGAGTTATGGAAACTGAAGATGGAGGATCTATTGGTGGATAAAGATTAGTGGGTTGCAGTAGATCCAGGTACTAAACCAATGGGAGTGTCCGATGAAGAATGGAAGAAGTTGGATCGGAAGGCTAAGAGCAAAAAACGATTGTGTGTCTTAGATTCAGTATTGTTGAATGTATCAGGGGAATCTACGAAGAAGGCTTTGTGGGACAAGTTAGGGACTTTGTACCAATCTAAGTCTATGGTGAATAAACTATTCCTACGAAAAAAGTTGTATAACCTAAGGATGAAATATGGAGACTCAATGATAGAACATTTGAACGCATTTAATATTGTGGTAAGTCAGTTATTATCTGTCGATATTAAAATTTCAGATGAAGATAAGTGCATCAGTTTGTTGTGTTCTCTACCAGATTCGTGGGATGGTCTAGTTATTGCAACAGGTAGTAATGCAATTGCCTTGCAGTTTGATGAAATAGTCTTATCCTTGCTGATGGAGGAGATGAGACAGAAAAATATGGAGAGCCAGAATGGTGATGCCTTGTCTGTACAAGGATGGTCCTAGAGCATAAACAAAAATAAGTCATCGAGTGGGAGATCTAAATCTAGGGGGAGATATAAATCCCCATGAAAACTTGTAAAGGTGGTTTGCTGGAAAAGTGGAATGGAAGGGCACTACAAAAGGGGCTGTAAATATAAAGCTCCTAACAAAGGAAAGGGATCTGATGATGCTCCTTCTGTAGAGGTGAAAACCACCTCAGATGAGGGCCGAGATGTGTACTTGTCTTCTTCAAGTACACATGTAGATCATGAGGCATGGTTGATTGACTTAGGTGCAAATGTTTTCACTCCCCATAGAGAGTGGTTATGCGAGTATGATAAATATGATGGTGGTGATGCCTTCTTGGGGGATGACAGGAAGGCTAGAATCATTGGTCACGGAAAAGTAAAGTTGATGTTGCAAGGTGGAAGGGTTAGAACACTTAAGGGTGTTCTGCATATCCCTGCATTGGCTAGAAATCTCATTTCAATAAGCAACTTGGATGATGCAGGTGTAAAAACAGTGTTCGAGAAGGATACCTGCAAAATGGTTTGGGGAGCATTGGTATTGATGCGAGGAGTTCAAATTAGAACTTTGTACAAACTGCAAGGTAGCATTGTTATTAATGGGTGCAACAGCTCTGTGGTTCCTGAAAATGGAGTAGAAAATCTAGTGGTCTTTGGAGAGAAGACCATGTTGTGGTATCAAAGGCTTGGACATATTGGATAGAAGCGCCTTTGAATACTTCATGGTAAAGGTATGGTCGAAGGTATGAGTAATAGCTCTCTGGATTTTGATTTCTGTTAAAATTGTGTATATGGGAAGGAGAATCGAGCAAGTTTCCCCTCTGGTGGTAAGAGGGTGAAACAGATATTAGAGCTTGTGCACAGTGATGTGTTTGGACCTGTATCACTGGGTAAGTTTGTGTACTATGTATCATTTATAGATGAATTCTCAAGGAATACATGGATACATTTCCTTAAGAAGAAATCTAAAGTCTTTTACAGGTTTAAAGAATTTAAGGCTCTGGTGGAAAACCAAACAGAGAAGAAGATAAAGGTGCCGAGGATAGATAACGGTGGATAATTTTGCACTAAGGAATTTGAAGAATTCTGTAAGAAGTGTGGTATGGCATGTCAGAAGAATACTCCATACACACCTGAGAAAAATGGAGTTGTAGAAAGAATGAACAAGACGTTGATGGAAAGGGCAAGAAGCATGCTCAATGGTGTCGGGTTAGGACAGGAATTCTGGGTAGAGGCGGTGGAGACAACATGTTACCTAGTCAACATATCACCTTCATCATCGTTGGAGGATAAGACTCCACAAGAGGTATGGATTGGTAAGAAACCCTCTCTTTCACATTTGAAGGTATTTGGATGTGATGCATATGTACATGTTCCAGAGGAGAAAAGAACCAAGTTGGATAGTAAATCTGAAAAGTGCATCTTTATTGGGTATAAGGATGGTTTAAAGGGTTATAAGATTTAGAACCCAGTAACAAGGAAGGATGTGTACAACCGAGATGTGGTGTTCAGAGAGGTGAAATATGTTATTAAACATGAAGTCCAACCAGAGGAACCTAAGAAGATAGAGTTTGAGCTAAAGAAGGAAGAATCAGACTCTACAGTAGAGGAGGAATTAGAAGATGAAGAGCCACAAACTCCAGGTGTGAGAAGATCAGTTCGAGAAAGAAGGCAACCAGAAAGGTATAATCCATCTACTTTCTATTCAAATTTTGATTTATCTATTACTGATGATGATCCTAGAACTATGAAGAAAGTAGTAGATTCAGAGGATGGAAAACTATGGAAAGAGGCCATGGTTGATGAACTGGCATCTTTGCACAAAAGTGAGGCTTGGGATCTGGTGGAGTTGTCGGTTGGAAGGAAACCCATTGGCAACAAATGGGTGTTCAAGAAGAAGACAAATGCAGAATGAAAGGTGGAGAAATACAAAGCTTGGTAGCAAAAGGTTATTCCCAGGTGCCGGGAATTGATTTTGGTGATATTTTTTATCCTGTTGCCAAGGTAACTTCTATTAGATTACTTTTATCTGTTGCTGCTGCTTTTGATTTTGAGGTAGAACAGATGGATGTGAAGACAACATTTCTTCACGGGGATTTGGAAGAGGAAATCTACATGAAGCAACCTGAAGGCTTTGCGGTGAAGGGTAAGAAAGAACTGGTATGCAGTTAAAGAAGTCTTTGTATGGGTTAAAACAGTCACCAAGGATGTGGTATCAGAAATTTGATACATTTATACGGGACTTGGCTTCACCAGAAGCAAAGCAGATCATTGTGTGTATTTTAAATTAATTGGTGACCGTGTTATTTATCTGGTCTTGTATGTGGATGATATGTTGTTGGTTGGAAATGACAAAGAAATTATCCAGGATTTTGAAGACCCAATTGTCCTCCAAATTCGACATGAAAGATCTTGGTGCTGCAAACTATATTTTGGGCATGGAAATTAAAAGATATCGGGCAAAGAGGAAGCTCTGGTTAACCAGAAGGGAAAGTATGTCGAGACAATATTGTAAGGTTTTAATATGCAGGATAGTAAACCAGTGACGGTTTCCTATTCATGTAGGTGTGAGGTTTATCGCTGAACAGTGTCCCAAGACACAAAAGAGGAAGGGACATGTCCGTTGTTCCATATGCAAGTGGCAGTCCGGTAGCTTGGAATGTATGCATGGTTCTGTACTAACCAGACATTGCACATGCAGTGGGAGTATTGACAAAGGTTTGTGTCAAAACCAGGGAAGGAGCACTGACAACGTGGAAGCGGGTTTTCAGGTATTTGCGTGGCACTAGTGATTATGGTTTGTGCTACCAAGGAAGACCAGGATGGACAGAGTGTTGGATATCCGTGGCTTTGTTGATGCAGACTGGGCTGGAGATCTGGATCAGAGAAGATCTACAAGTGGGTATGTGTTTAACCTATTTGGAGGTGCAGTCAGTTGGATGAGTAAGAAACAATCTGTAGTGGCACTATCCACTACAGAGGTAGAATATATGGGAGCCACTCACGCAAGCAAGGAAGTAGTTTGGTTGTAGAGATTGTGTTCAAGTATGGGGTTAGCACACGGAGATATAAGGATAGACTGTGACAGCCAAAGTGATTTTTTCTTGGTAAAGAACCCCGCATATCATTCAAAGACAAAGCACATTGATGTTCAGAATCACTTTGTGAGCGATATGGTAGAAGACAAAAAGGTGTTGCTGGTAAAGGTGGACATTTTGAAGAATACTGCAGATGAATTGACAAAATCTGTGAGCTCTGAGAAGTTCTCTTGGTGTAGAGAAACAATGGGCATTTCAGGGCTGGAAAAATGACTAAGCTCTCTTGTGGCCCCCTGTGGAAAAAAACAACAAGTGGGAGAATGTTGGGTTGTGTTATATTATTTCCATGACTAGCCCACGTAGTTAATCGGGGGGTTAGAGAGGGGGCAGAGCCCCCCCTTCGCTGCGCTGATTGTGTAGCGAGGGGGCGGGTCACAGGGGGTTTGTGTTAGAAAATTATATATTACAGGGCAACGGAACACATAAAATATTACATAAATATAAACACTGAAAACGCATAAAACAAGAGAGACACAGATATACGTGGTTCACCTAGTTTGGGCTACGTCCATGGAGAAACAACCAGTCCTTCTTTTTATATTATCCAGCAAACTGAAGAGATACAACCTACAACAGATCCGTTGTAACTCCCTCTTCACTCTCAATCTCCTCGCTCTTCCTCACTCAGAATACAGATCTTGAAATATACATAGACGCAAAATAATTCCCTCATATATAGCGAGGGGTTGCCTTCTAGGGCAAAAAACCCTAAATTAAACATAACTTCTACCGTCAGATCATCTGCCTAATGAACTGTCCATATTGACTAGAAATTACTATACTTTTACAAGGCAAATTTATGTCTATTCTAAGCTTCGGGGGCGCTGCCCCCAATCCCCTCGCTAGGGGGGGCTCCCAAAAGGTCGCAACCACCCCCCCTAGACCCCCCCTGCAGTGAATATTTTACGGGTGGCATTGTCGCCCCATTTCGAACTGGGGTCCAATGCGGCGATACTTTTAAATATAGAAGATAATTAGGCTCCACACCCAATAGTTTGAGGGGTACTTGTAACTCCATTTTATGGGGTCCGGGGCAGCGCCCTCTAAAATTTTGGTTTTAGACCCTATGTTAGGTTGCGCAGACCCACCTATGGTTTTGTGCATGATTTTAACACATGTTTTTGGATGAAATGGTTTTCGGTCCATGGTATTGGATGCTTCGACATGTATACATATGTATTATAACATTGAAAGGAACATAATGAAAAATCAAGCTGGTAGTCTGGTTTTGGGATCCAGGGGAAAATCTCTGTGTATATGTATGTGTTTTATGTGTTATGCTCTAGCATTGTTTATTTTTTTGTGTTTTAGAATTCATATGCAGGTAATTTCTGTACGGGGTTAAAACCTACACAAAGGTGTCGAGATCATAATTCACTGAAGCTTGAGCCAGTAAAGAAGAGGGTCTATCAAACTGATAACATGTATGATGCTGGTCTATAGGATCACCTGTAAGAGAACCTGCTACATCCCGAATAGCACAGATCCATTTTAGAAGCTGAGGAATTAAAGGAGGATCCTTAGAAGATGGGGGAGGATTGTCATCCTCGATGTCATCATTTGAAGAAGGAATATTTTCAGAAGTATAAGGGATAGAGAGAGGTGGCACATCCTTCAAACTAGGCTCATAAGCTGATATATTTTCACCAAACTTTACATCTCTTCTAATGATAACATTTTTTGATTTAGGTTGAAGAAGTCTATATCCTTTGACATCTTCAGGGTATCCAACAAAAATACTTTTCACTCTTAGGTTCTAAGGCTTTATGTTTCTCATCTAGAATATGGTCCCATGCTTCACTTCCAAAAACTCGAAAGTGACTTACATCTGGTTTAATTGATCTCCATGCTTCTTCTGCAATGATATTCTTTAAAACCTTAGTAGGAGTGCGACTTACTATGTAATTTGCACAGTTAATTGTTTTTGCCCAAAAATTAACACTAAGTCCTTTAGATTGAAGCATACAATTAGCCATTTCCTTTAAGGCGCAATTCTTCCTTTCAGCTACACCATTTTGTTGTGGAGTATATGGAATAGTAAGTTGCAATTGAATTCCATGCTCAATGAAAAAGTTGATGAATTTGTTGTTAACATATTCTCCGCCATTATCAGATCTTAGCTTAAGAATTTTATGTCCATATATTTTCTCAACAAAGGCCTTAAAGGCCAAGAACATGTTAAAGAATTTACTTTTGAGTTTTAAGAAGTATACCCAAGTACGTCTGGAGAAATAATTAATAAAGGTTAAGAAATACTTGTAACTAGAGAATGAAACAACTGGAAGTGGACCGCATAAATCACTATGCATAAGCTGTAAAGGGGCTGAGCTATGCCAAGAGGCACATTTTTCAAAATTATCCCAATGATGTTTTCCGAGTGCACATCCAGAACAAACACCATCTCTGCAAGATACCATAGGAAGACCTGTCACCATATTTTCTTTACATAGATTTTTAAGGGAGCGATAGTTGAAGTGACAAAATCACTCATGCCAAAGTTTGTTCACTTCATCATTATGAGCAACAAATACTGAGGGAAGAGTTGATGACCCAAAGTTGTTAAACTTATACAACCTTGTACAATCATCAGCAATGCCAGTAGCTAAAATCTGTCTAGGATCTCTTAGGTCCTTAATTACAACATCATGAGGTGAAATTTCAACAGTTTGAGTTATCTGATATACAGATAGAAGGTTGCACGATAAGGTAGGAAAACATAATACATCATTAAATTGGCCATTGTCTAGATGAATAGTTATAGTGCCTACAACGCTAAGAGATCTATCATCACCAACATATATATTTTTGTGTTATAATCATTTAAAGAAGAAAACATGGCTTTGTTTTTGGCCATGTGATAAGAAGCTCTAGAATCAATGAGACACTCATGAGAATGAGAAGAAAAAGATATATTTAGTGCATAACCAGACTAAGATGCTTAACAACCACATGCAGAAAGTGTTATTCCTGAAGATGAAGTTGAAATTGAAGAGTTCTCAAAATGGATGTTGTGTTTCATTGCCGCTTCCAAGGCTTCCACCTTCTTAAAGCATTTGGATTCTAAGTAGCCATTACGATTACAAAAGTTGCAATGTCTATCAGTCTTCTTCTCTTTGTTTTTAGTTGCCTTATCACTTTTTTGAGTTGATATTTTGTTGTGAGAATGAAATTGCTTAGGACCCTTGTTTGGTTTAGGACCATTCTTTTTAGGATGGTTCTCTTTAGGATTCTTGGAACTTGGTTGCTGTTGGGGTGCTAAGGATTTCTTAGAATAGTTTCCATTATTAATAAGACCAAGATGTAAGATTTTTTCCTACTCTCTTATTAAAGAATAAAAAAATACATCAAAAGAGGGGGGCTTGTAGTCTTGTCCTTGAGAAATAAAGGCTTCTCTAGTACAATGGAATGTGGAAACAAACATAGAGTAGGCTAGTCCTAAATTAGTAAGAATTGAATAGATAAGGCTACCATCTTCTTTATTAACCTTAACACCTTCCAAGAGAAGTCTAAGGGTCTTGAACTTGGACAAAAAAGTTTCAATGGAAGAAAAATTATTGGGGTCCAACATGAGCAACTCATTTTCGAGTTGATGGGCTCTAATTTCATTTTTAATTCCAAAAAATTTCTTGAGTTGTTTCATTGCTTCATCGGGGGTATTAATTTATGCGATATGGAATCTAAGGTTTGAAGATATACAAATTCCTATAAACCATGTGCTTGATCTTGATTATTTTCCCATTTGGCTTGCTTATCTTCATCTTTAGGTTTAGACTCTTGGCTTGAGGCTATTCTATAAACACCTTTACTTCTAAGAAAATCCACAATGTAGGATAGCCATTGGAAGTAGTTGGTGCTGTCAAGAATAACTAGGCATGGACTTTCCATTTTAAAAGAAACTGAAGCTATATATGTTGAAACTAAGTGTTACAATGGAAATATATCGAAAAATTAGGCCGATTAAAAAATAACGGCTCTGAAAACGACTTTCCGATAAAAAAGTTATGGCTTTTTGAAGAAACATTGTTGAAGATGCTGACAAACCATATGAATGTTGGGAAGTGAATGATAATGTTATATTTAACAACCCCCCCCCCCCCCAAACTTAATCTAATTAGCTCACTTTTAAAAAAATATTACTTTATGTGACTCACTTTTGTAGATAAATGAAATTCACTTTTACAATGGTACTTTATGAACTATCCACTAAATGGAAACTTAAATAAAAGATAAAGTGACTCTAGAATTATAAGTGACTCACTTTTTATAATCAGTGAGAAATTTTTTACGTAAAGTAACTTTAAAACATAAGTTACATGTGTTTTTTGAAAAAGTAATTCAACAAAAAGAAAGACTTGAACATATTGATAGTGCTGGAGCCGCCAACATGTTAGGGGATCTCCCTGTAAGAAGTCCCAACTAGACCTCAGACTGTTTGGTGTAGGAGTCCTAGCAGTGGGTCGTAGAACATCGCCTTGACCTTAGTTGCACGTAGAGGTAAGTAAAATTTCCCTGTTGGTGCGCAGCAATTTAGGGAAGGTGTATGAATGGTTCTATCACATGAAGAGTGAGGTGAGTGCGCCCCTTGGAAAGTTGTGAAAGCACGTGGTTAAGAAGGGAACACACAAGAAAGGATGCATCACAAACTAGAAGGCAAGTAAGCTGACAATCCAAAGTGATGATTAAACCAACAACACATTTCAATAAGATTCATACATACATATACAAAAAGAGTCTATACACACATGTGTAAGCAAACAAATATATATATCATTTAGATTAAACAAGATAGTTGAAATACAATAACGACATATGCATGAAACGTGTTGGCTCTGTTATATTAAGAAGTGAAGGTTCCAATCATACAGTACAAGCATGACCGACCACTAGTCTCGATAGCAGAACATTACAGTCACTGATGCCTGCTCCTCCAAAGAGGTGTACTAGGACTGCATTGTGGAGAAGCCAAGGCTTGTTACAATACTCTCCAAGCTTTCTCTAAGATACTATTATCAGAAGCTTGGCTGACCAAAAGCCTCTACAATGAGTTATGAGGTACTATATATAGCAAAGGGTGGGGTGACCCTTGACATTCCCCTTTTTCGACTATTCGCCTACCCTCATGACTCTTCAACTACTCTTTGATTGTTGCATTCAACTATCGACACTTGAACTTCTACTTGACAAGATGTTACATACAATCTACACATGTACCCATGTGAGACAAAATAGGCTTAAGCAAGCCATGCAAGACATCACTAACACTCAGAAAATTGTGTTAAGACCAACCCTTTGACATCCTTGTGATGACGGTGGTGAACTGATGCCAAGCTTGGTTGTCCGTGATAGTGTTTGTGCGCTTCAATGGTGACATCCTGCTGAAATTGAACTCCTGCCTCCGTTACATCCGAGTACACTAATATGGATCCTTTGTCCAACTCATCTGATAACATACGCATCATTGTCTTGAGTGTAGTTGGACCAGCAACATACTAATGCATAGTGTTTGTGCTGATCTCCAAGTGTGTGCTGGTGACCATGCACATCAACTTGTCAAAATACATGTTCAGATCCAGTTAGACTTGCTTCTTTTCTTCGCCTCGGTGAGTGTGCCAAATGGGTGGGATCACTTGTGTGTGCAAAATGACATCCATGCTCCTTAATACCCTTACATGTAATTGACAACACTGCTCATCCTATATGCTCCATGCCAGCTGTTGGATGGGTCAATACCCTATATGGGCACAGTTTCATCAATTTGTGCATGTTGCATCTCCTATTGTTCCAGTTCATGTTCTTCTTTGATTTGCTGCTTCAGAACCTATATCTCCTTCTCTGTTTCTCTCTCTACCTTCGTGCGATCCTCTTGTCACGACATCGCCTCATAGCCTCAATCTCCAAAGATACTTTCATCATAGGTGGATCTGCTTGAGCTTGCAACTTTGTTCCGCCTCTGCGGTACCAACAACCCTCCTCTCGCATTTGTCGCATGCAGATGTGATACCTTCTACTGCTGCTAATGGTGCTGATCATTGTGATGTCGCTGCGATTTCATCTTGATATTCTTGTCCATGAACAACTTGATGTCTTCATATATAGGCAAGTTCATAGACACTTGAGTGACTGCATCCCCAGTTGTGCTCTCAACGATGTCATCGACTCTTCTCTCCTGGAAGTCATTGTACCTATGCTTTTGAGAGGCAAACGAACACCTGTGATACCTGGAGACATAACAACACTCATGAAAAGCAATCTATCAGTCGAAAACCAAAAAAAACTGGAGGACTTACATGCAACATACCTGTGTGACTGTTTGTGAAGATTGCACAATTTTCACCGAGAGGCTAGGAGACTGATTGCCAAAACTGCGCAAGGCACAATTTGGGTTGTTGGGAGGCTGACTGACTAGTGGAACTGCGAAATGAACATTCTAGCCTAGTTTGCTGAGGACTGAAACTGCGCAATGCACAATTTCAGTCATTAGTGACATGCAAACCAAAAAACTGCATTGTGCAGTTTCTGGGGCCAACAAGGCACTGCCTCCCAGAATTGTGCAATGCAAGCCTGGAGGTCAGTGCTAGGCTAGACTTGCGCAATTTCTGCAGGGAAGGAAGAGCCTTCACTTCTTGAAATTCGCAATGCTAGTTGGGTAAGGAAGGGTCTGGGCTAAGGCAGCCCAGACTCGCCGACAAACGATTGAAAACATGAGAGATCTAAATGCATGGTGATACTAAGTGAAAACAAGAGTGAATGACCATTCATGCAAACAACAAGTGAAGGATTCAGAAAACAGGAAAACATGCATGTGCGTGAAATGGGCAGCCACAACAACAACCGTCGATGCAAAAATAGTGTCATGCATGAGACATCAGTGAGATGTGAATGAAAACTGAAACGATGCTTCTACAAGCTAACATACATTGAAACGACAACAAGCGCTCATTGAAATCAAGCAGACAACACTGACACAAAGTAAAACACAAAAAGTGACAGAAACACAGTGAAAGACATGTAAAGCATACTTACCCTGAAACAACTAAATTGAAAGTGTCGAAGACTCGTGGATGCAATGTGGGATGTCAAAGATGCAAGGTCAATGTGAGGAATGAGCTATGCAACATTCGGTTGATGAGTTTTGATGAGATTGAGGTTATGGCGCACATGCCACAAATCTAAGAAAAAGCGACACTTGGTGAGAGGTTTCTAAAATGAGATTTGCATGTAACCTCCAGCTGCTAAGAATAGATCCCTAGATCTAGGGATGCCTTTTACATGCTTCCTTTTGCCATTTTGGGAAGAGAAACCCATGCATGCGAATCAGTTTTTCTCAGTCCTAAAGGGAACCGGTCAACCTGAAGGCACATGTAAAAACCTGCTTGACTGAGAGGGATTTGCAGAATTTCTGAGAGGAAATGGGCTAGCTATCTCAAAGGGATTACACAATTTTTGGGAGGAGTAGGTGACTATTGTCCAGAATTGCGCAATTTCTAGGAGGAGCTGGGCTGGCTGTCCTAGAGGGATTACACAATTTTTTGGAGGAACAGGTGATTGCTGCCCATAATTGCACAATTTCTGGCTTGATTTGCAGTGCTAGCTAGATTACGCATTTTTTTCCAAGGAAGCATGTCTGACTACTCTACACAATTTTGGAGCTCAATAGTCTGCCCAACTGATTTCGCAATTTCTGGGCTGAGCTGCAATGTTGGGCCAGATTGCACAATTTTCCCAAGGAAGACTGTCTGACTACATTGGGCAATTTCTGAGCCTAGTGGGTTGCCCAAAAGATTTGCGCAATTTCTAGAGGGAAGGATGGTTCCCCTCCAGAATTGCACAATTTTCTGAGGGAGATTCTCAGCCAGCAACTATCCCAAGTCCGGAATGGCAACTTGTGAGGGGAGTGAAGCAAACTAACATGCACAGGCTGGCAAGCTGCAAAAAATCCAATGAAGCCTATGTACTTGATAGTGCAAGACATGCTGCTAGGATGGTTGGTATGGAGGCTCCAAAACGAAGCTAAGGCAAAATTTTGGAGGGTGGTTGTAACCGCTACAACAAAACCCAAGACCTCTATTCTCATAAAGTAACTTTGGACCAAGTGAGCTAATTTAAAAGGTTAGTAATTTTTGGAAAAGAGGAAGGTTTTTTTTTTTTTTTTCTCACTGAAGCTATGGAGTGCGTGCTTACTTGAAAAAATTTGTTTTACCTACAAAAAAAAAACATAGAAACCAAAATGAACACGCAAAATTAATCCAAGCCTTATGAATTAAAGTTAGATTTAGCCAGAAACTATATATTTTCATCAATGTTTTTGGTTTTCTGAGATCACACTAAGGCACAACGGAAAAGAGCATACGCATGAGAAAAATCCTTTCCTTTTGTTTCTGGTTTTCCCTGATCGTACAAAGTCATGGGGCAAAGAGCATACACATAAATGAAAGGTATAGATCCAGTAAAAAATAGAGAGATAAATAAACTGAAATAAACAAAGAGATAAATAACTAAAACTGCAAATAAAGACTATATACCTCCAGATCTTAAAAATGACGTAGCTAGGGCTACCAGAAACCTTTTCGCGTAAAATGAAAGGGGTTCCTCACTAAAACAGATGCTCCTAACGCAATAGAGCACTCCTCTTGACCCGAAAGCAGTAAAAAATAGTAGATCTAGGAAACTGCAGTCAGATGCAGTTGTACCAGCTTTTGATTTGGATCACCAACGGATGCGACCCTCAAATAGCTCTGATACCATCTTGGAATTTACAGGGTAGGTTCCTTAGATAGAACACCAAAGGACACTACTCACAAACATATCACAAATCAGTACACCAATATTCTTAACGTCGTTAAAACCCTCAAAGAGGGAAACAGTCCATGGCTTAAGCTAACGCAACCACTTTAGGATGTTTATTAACGTAAAAAAAAAGAAGAAAATTTACATAAGCTTCTCTCATGAATGGTCGCCTAACAAATGACCCTCCATGCTCTTTAAATAGAGATCATGGACCAATCAGGGGTTAAACCACAGATCAAGTGTCGGTAATACCGAGGAGAGAATGAACCGTCGAATCACTTCATGTCTATAACATCTCGTGACTGTTAGATTGTAAGTTACAAAAAGTACATACTAAAGAAACATACTTTACCTAATTATACACTAAACCAAGTTGTACTTAATTATTTCCTATGTGTTGGAATATCCTAACAAATATATCAAACAAGAAAACATATGTTGAACAGTGAAATGTCAGATTGTTTAGGCAACCCCAAAGTCTTTAAAAAAACCTTATTAGATGATTAAAAACATATAGAGAGGTAATTGTTAAATTCCTAAAAAAAAAAACAAATCATTAAATTATGAGTATATGATTTGTGAATTTTAATATATTTACAAATTAATAATAATGCATTTTTTGAAGCCAAAAGTTTCAATTCAGCAACAAGTAGTGGGACCTGTGAGGTGAAAAATCTAAAAAACTATGTTGCGAACAAAAGAAACAAAAGAATTGCTAAATTACGTAGAAACTATATTTGGTCTTGACAGGGATCAATGAACAACAAAATGGACAAAAACCACATTGAATAAGGAAATATACATTGAATAAGAAAATATGTGGTGAGTGGTAAAATTACACATGCTTCTATTCGATGTTGACTGGAAGGATACTAAACACAACAAATTTTTTGGCAACCCCAACCCCAAAGTCTGAATAAAACATATTAAACTTAAAAAAGGTGAGTCGTGAAATCGCTAAACTAAAAAAACAATAACAATACAAGTTGGTTTTAATGCATCAGAATAACACTCACAACCCTCCTCATGTATAATCCACCACAATGACGACCATAACCATCAAAACCATAACCATGAGCAACACAAGAACCCATACAAATCATCTAAACAATCAAAGCATAAACTCTCTACGTTTATTATTGAACCACCAAACACACTAATAACTACCACCCTTGGCATCAACCAACCAATGAAGCATTTATGACTAAACAATGTGATAAGATAGAGAAGCCATAACCAAGAGCAAACCAAAACAAATAACAATGCCCAATGGTTTAAAGCAACATGAGAAACTGGAATAACCATAACCAACAATCACCATGAGTAGAAGCAACTAAAGAACATAGAGAGACCACTACATGACTAACAACCAAAGAACATAGAGAAACCACTATAGCATGATTCCAATGCAACAATAACCATACAATCCTCTAATCGAACGTCAATCACACACATTTACCATTGAGCCACAAAGCACATTAACATCCATTTAACACCCAATCACACAATAATACAATAGGACGAAGTTGCATTAACTTCCACCATTAACATCTCCAATTTTAATCAAAATTAGACAATAAAAATTGTTAGAATGATGAAGGAAATTAGTCTTCTCATCAATTTTAAACACTCATTAAATTTTTGTCAATCTAACTTAATTTGGCAACTGGAAAGAACTTCTAAAATCATCACTCCATAAATTTTTGATATATCTAAAATTTATATAAAACTCAACACACACCACAAACAAAAAAAATTAATAAAAAATATTTTAATAACTCATTTAATAACTCAAAATATATCATTTTATTAAAAATTCAATTAATTTTTACCATTTACCACCAAAAAATTTACTACAAAACTAAACAATAAAACCTATTAATTACCCAACCTATTAATTACCACAAAATAATGAATGTATCCTGCTTACCCACAACACCATGCATATTTACATTTTTATTTCCTTTAAAATTTTACCAATATAAAAATAAATAATCCCATTTACAAGGTATTTAAAAAAATATAAAATTCTTAATAATAATACAAAATATAAATATAAATTTTATTATAAAATTTAAAATTTTCTAATAATCAATCGTTTAACAAAAAAAATTGTAATTCCGCTAGTAAAAGCGTTGTAAGGAATCAAAATACCATAAGAGAGAACAATAATACCATGGATGAAAGCTTATTTTCTTCATTTATAAATTTGCTTTTTTTTTCTTCTATTTAAGATAAAGTAAAGGAAAGGAAATATATATTCATGATTTAAAATATAAATTGAAAGTGGTTAAGAGTTATTTTAAATAAAAAATAAGAGCCACATAAAATTTATAAATTGGCTTTTTTCTTCTATTTAAAACAAAGGAAATATATATTTATGATTTAAAATATAAATTGAAAGTGTTTAAGAGTTATTTTAAAAAATAAAAGCCACATAATGACAATGTCACTTTCCTTTTGTTTTTGCATAAAATTGAAAAAAAAAATATTTATTGTTATAAACAATATTTTTGTTGCAAATAAATCAACAGAAAGACTATAGAGCACAAGATCATAATTGAGGCCAACAAAGGGAGACTAAAGAGCAGGGCTCTTTGGTTAAATGAAGGAGACCGAAATATTAAATTTTTCCACAGATATGCAAATTTCCGTCGAAATATGAATTCCATATGGCAAATATCTGACCTGGGTGGAGGAATATCCCACACACAAGAAGAAATAAGTGAGGTTGCGATAAACTACTTTCAAAATGCTTATAGAAGAAATGAAAATTCTTCTATGGAGGATATGATTTGGAGCATTGAACCATATCCTATCATGTTTGATCTACAAAAAAATGAGGACTTTTTTAAGGAAGTCTCCGAGGAAGAGCTGTTGGGGGTTCTCAAATCTTTTAAGAGTGACAAAATCCCAGGTTTGATGGATGGACTATTGATCTTTTTTCTCATTTCTTTGAAATTATCAAGACGGATCTACTGGGTATGATCGAGGAATCCAGAAATACGAGCTATATTCATCAAAAGATTTCCTCAACATACATCGCTCTCATTCCCAAAAACAAATCATCTGAGAGCTTCTCAGATTACAGGCCTATCTCATTGTGCAACAGTCATATATAAAATCATATCAAAGATTATTGCGGGGCGATTACACAATACCCTCTCCCTCTTCATATCCCCTGAACAACATGGTTTCCTTCTGGGGAGAATCATTCATGATGTTGTGGCAAACGCACAGGAAAGTATGTACTGTATACACACAAAGAACATGGACGCGACTATTATGCAGGTAGATCTAGGCAAAGCCTATGACTGTTTGGATTGGGGCTTCCTTAGATTAATCCTCGGTAAGATCGGTTTTCAACCTGGGTGCATAAATTGGATCATGGCATTTGTGGACAATGTAAATTATGCTATCATCATCAACGGTCTTCCAACTAAATTCTTCCGGTTTGAAAGAGGTCTTCGTTAGGGATTCTCTTTATCTCCATTATTATTCATCTTGGTAATGGATATCCTAAGTCTACATATCAAAAGAGCGGTGCTAGAGGGTCATTTCAAATCACTGAAGCTGGGGAACAATATCAATATCTCACATAACCTCTTTGTAGATGACATCCTCATAATGGGTATGTTATGATGTTTCTCTTAGTATTATCTTTTTAATATCTTCAGCAGATTTGCAAATGCATTGGGACTGTGCATGAATTCCAACAACTCAGTTCTTTATTATAGTCAATATGATATGATAACTATAACATATGTAAAAGACTTATTTGGAATTGAAGAAACCATCATGTTATATAATATTTGACTGGAAGTGGCTCACTGAAAATTTCTATAAAAGAATTTCTGGTTGGGAATTTAAATGTCTATCCATAGGGGGTAGGGTCATTTTGTCACAAACCGTTCTAACACAGTTGGGAGTATATTGGGCACATATTTTTCATATTCCTACCTCCATCATAAATGACATTAACCAACTTATGGCAAATTTCATTTGGGCGGGTGCACACAATAGGAAAAAATTCCATCTGACCAAGCTTTCAAAGATAACACTTCCAAAGGACATGGGTGGATGGGGAATTTTAGACCTTCATCGTTTTGGCGAGGCTTTACTCATCAAATCGCTCTGGAGGGGTTTATTTGGAGCAAGTATTTGGAGTAAATCATACAACACAAATATCTAAAAAACAAAGATTTCATTTTTTGGTACTATTTCGGTTCAATTGGGAAAAAACAAGGTTCAACAATATGGTCAAGTTTCCTAAAACTTGAGAAATGCTTCATTCAACTCCTGACATGGAAATTCCAGATTGGAGATAAAATCTTTATTGGTTTTGACCCAATTCTGGGTGTTGAACATAATCTATCCATTTCAGACAATATCACATAGTTCCTAAATGAACATGGTTTCTTTTTCTGGGGACAAGTCATAAATGGTTGGGAGGGAAATCTTCCTGTGTGGAAAAATGCCTATGAACTGGGATTAACCAGTGACCTGCAAGAAGAATGGAATCAAATCATCATAGATATGAAACAATTAGGCATTTGTCGATCAGGGACCCAGGATAAAATCATATGGTAGAGCAAAATGCTTTCTGGTAACATAGTTGTAGCAGACGCCTATCAGAAACTAACAAAAAAGGTTGTTAGAAAAGAGGAAAACCATACCCTTTATGCTCACTGGAAAACAAAAGCTCCAGTCAAAATTATAATTTTCAGCTAGCTTGTTTACCATAATAAGAACCTTGTTTGGGAAAACTTGCAAAAAAGGAATTGCTCTGGACCCAACATATGTTACATATGCAAAAACCACTCAGAAGATAATGACCACATCTTTTTACACTGCACCCTCACTAAGTGGGTTTAGGAAAAAATATCTTCCCTTTTTGGCTTCCCATACATACAACACACTTGTATTAGAGATTCCTTGATATGGTGAAGCACTCAAAAACCTGCCTAGTGAATTATCTCTCTTTTCCTTTTCTGGGAAATCTGGAACTGGAGGAATAGAAGCATCTTCCAGAACAGTAGAGAGGATTTCTCTATAGTAATAAAAAAAAATTGTCACAATTTTTTCCTTCTTTTTTGCACAACTTTTATGCTCTAAAGATGAATCTAAAAGAAAGAAAGATTTTCATTTCTCCTATCCTATGGGTTTTTTTGATGGGGCAACACAAGGGAATAACTATGCCTGTGGCTTTTTGATTGCTATAAATGTTGACTTGACATATAGGATGCATTGGAATTTGGGTATTGGTACAAATACTAAAGTCGAAGCTGTAACTCTCTAGGGTCTCGTATGGTTCAACAGTTTCCTAGGGAACCCCACGCTACATATATATGGTGATTTGAGAATCATAATCGATCAAGTCTTGGGGAGGGAATCCATCAACAATCCCAGTCTACAAGGATGGATGGAAATAATTGAAGTTT
Organism: Pinus taeda; assembly: GCA_000404065.3. NCBI lineage: Eukaryota > Viridiplantae > Streptophyta > Pinopsida > Pinales > Pinaceae > Pinus > Pinus taeda. The sequence goes on along the minus strand of APFE030561900.1, from coordinate 76,895 downwards.
TATGGAAATATCAAGACAGCTACACAATCCAACACATTGAAAGGTGCCTCAACAAGGATGCAGACAGACTATCAAAAAAATGATTATAGAATAGCATTGACAAATGGTATCTAGAGATAACATGGGAGCAGAATATTATTGACATGGAGGACCTTCCAAACCAGGGTTAATCTTCTCTATGAAAGTCTCTTAAAGTCTGTTTTTTTGTAAATTTTTGTTTGTATAGGTTTATAAGTTCCAAAACATAGTTTACACTAGCATTTGCACCAGATGTTGCAAAGGAAACGCCGTAAGGCATAAATTGAAGAACACAAATACAACAAAAAAATACTTTGATAAAGAATAAAAATATATTGAACGCTCAAATCAATGCCCCATTAACTAGAACCACTTAGTAGACATATCTATCAACATTAAGATTACACACAATGATCAAGAAATTTCCCATATACAAACGGCACCTTTATTGACTAGAAGACCCTGATTTGGCCTTTTCTTGAAACATCCATATATATTTGCATTGGAAATGCTTGTGTTTGAATAATTTTACTACTTAAATGGTTGGAATTTATCCACACCCTATTTGTATATGCCAACTTTATTTGGGATTCAATATTTCCATGGCCTCTTGTGTGGTGTGAAACAAAAAATGAGCTGCATTAAAACACTAAGCAGTGAGGGCAGAAAATCTATAAAAAAGAATAATAGAATAACAATCTCACCCATTTTTTTAACAATTTGAGAAAGAACAGTATGAGGGTTTAACCTCTGGAACAGAGCATAGCATATTGAACTTTTGGGTGTTAGTGACGTAGATATGTTCAAATGAAGTTTATACCATTACTTTCTCTCTTTTAATGATTAATATAAGTGGGCTGCAGACTAATTTGTGCTCATAGGGAACTGAATACTCAACACTGGACCAAATTATCTGATAAAATAAAGCGATGTCTTGAAAGAGGACCTCTTAAATTGCCAGCTTACACAAGTTCTGGAGATATCTAGCTCGGTGCCCCAAATGAAACCTTCATTCCTGATGACTTGAAGTTGAACGAGTTGTTCATGGGATCTTCTGCAAGCCCAAAATTTGCATGGCATCCTAACCCTTCTGATCCCGGGATACCACTGGACTCATTGCTATCAATTTATATCCATGTTGGAGCTCAGAACATATCCCAAGAAACACAAAAGGTTGACATATCTTTGCAAAAGATCTCTGCTAGAAAGGGGATGGCCGGAGTAGGACTATACAGAGTTATTTTAGCATATCTTGCAAACCCTTTCGCCAAATTTCCACCTGAGTTTTTTGGTCCTTTAATTATACATATGATCCACATTGTTTTGGTCCCCTCCACATACGATTTAGGTCTAGCAACGTGATATTTTAAAAAGAAAAAAAACCAAAATGTCATGAGTCTGTCATCCACTCTAACGAGGTCAACTTAAAATTACATTGAACATCATCACTTCATATATGTCACAAGGATGATGATCCTTAGCTAACAAACTTATGTCCTTTGCATATATCTGGGAGTAACGTCTCGCAGGTCCTCACATATAATGTGTCTCAAGATTCAAATACAATGACAAGAGGAATTGCCATAAAAATGCATTAAGAGATATAGACACATATTGTCACATAATTCACTAATACATAGCCATAGAACTTCGCACAAGTTCTCATAGAATGGAATCTTGGATTCTTCCACAGAGAAATTTATCATTTTACTGCTTAGAAAATTTCAAATATATTTTATAAAATTGATGCATAGATTAACCTTTTAAACTACATAAGATTTTTTATATTACATTTTTAATATTTTCTAACAAAATGCAAATTATATATAAAATATACTTTCAATTCTCATCCTATTCCTATTGTAACATACAATAATTTTAATCATACACATACACATAAAAGTGACCAAACAAATATTTATTAGATACTTAGACCATTACAATTTCTCTATATTTACCAAATTACAATATCAGCCAAATTACAATATCACATTCTAATCAAAACAGTGTTAAATAGACAGTCACAACTATGCATTCAGGTACTCACAACTCCGCCCTTTTTTTTTTAGGATATTAGTTGTTGTAAACTAAAAAGATTGCATGTTTGCCCTTGCCAAGTAAGATCAAAGACCAACTTGATATGGCATATTCTTCAACAACCAAGCCAATACATGGTCTAGTTCTCTGCCATCCTTTAACTGAGCTACAAGTTGGTGCTTTCCAGATGCCATGCCATTTTTAGGTTGGAACATAATATATTTATAAAAGAGTAACGTAGCATGTTGCATCTTAGACAAAGAGGTTTCATAGACTCAACCTGCATAAAGTATGGCAATCAACCTGCATAAAGTATTGCAATCATATGATATGAAAGTAAGAATGTGTTTAATTTGTGATTCACCAATTGATAAGGGGATGTTGATACAGAACGTATGAAATGGATTAAACTGTTTTTTTTGCTAATGTAAGAGCGAAACCTTCTATTCAATCAGAAAAAGAAATACTGTACAAAAGGCTTAAGACACAACTAGTCGGTGGAGTAAATTATTATTTATAAAGTATGTATTGTAATTATATGATATGAAACTAAGAATGTGTTTAAAGCATAGCGATCAAATACGTTTGTATCAGAGAAATAAATACGGAAATTTGGCAATTCGATTCAAACATCGAATAATTTGATGAAAATTCGATTCGGTTCATGGTAGCTTCGTTTGGATGACAGAAAATTCACCATTTGTAATTTATTATAATTTATTGCACGGATTTGTTAATTTGTGTCTAAGATAATAGTAAGTCCAGTGATCCCTAAGTACCGTTTATAGTTTATTACAGGGATTTGTTAATTTGCGTTTTTTAGAATAGTAAAGTAGTAATCCTTAAGCATAAAATAAATAACTGCCTTATGGCAGGTAGGAAATGGAAAGGCCATTGGATTGTAGATAGGAAATGGAAATAAATTTTGAGTGGAGAAAATTTATTAATTTTAATTTGAGTATTGTTTTAAAGAGTTTAAAAAGTTGAAATAATAAATAAAAAAAGCAAAGTCTTGAAGAGTAAATTTTATAATAATTAATTGATTTTTTAAATATAATATATTTATATTTAGAGAAATCTTATAAACATATTTTTGAATGTTTATTTTAAAAATATGTATTATTTATAAAAGGTTTAGTTAAAATTTGAAATTAAAGAAAATTAGTTCTCAGTTTAGAATATTTAATTTTTAAATAAATATTGATCATAAAATATTTTTAAATAAGATTTGAAAGTAAGGGAAGTTTTGAATTTTGAGAAGAAGAGAGATCTTGGAGCTAAGATAAATGTGGTTATAATTTTGATAAGTAAACTCTATTTTTAAAATTGTTTATATTGATTAAAATTATTAAAAATTATTTAAATTTCAAAATGAATGGGAAGAAATTGATAACGCATTGTTGTTACAAGAAAAAGAGTATATATATTTAAATGTTTAAGATATATACTTTCCAATTTTTTCCAAATTGAAATTTTTCCAGTCGAATTTTAATCGTATCGTATTGAATCCGAATTCGAATTCTAACTCGAACTTGGTAGCTATGGTTTAAAGTATGTGTTGTAATTATATGATATGAAACTAAGAATGTGTTTAATCTCTGATTTACCAATTGATAATGATGTTGATACAGAAAGTATGTCATTCCTCAGTTAATAACGATGAAAAGAATATCAACCACGAAAAGGAAAGAAACCAACAACATGTATGTTAGCTGCTATTACTATTTACAAACCAAAGTAGAAAATTTACACCCATTATATTTTTGTGATATATATTACGTTGATGATGAGAATATTAACCATGAAAAGGAAAAAGAAAAAACATAATGTACATTACCTGCTATTACAAACCAAAATAGCATTGCACCCATTATAATTTTTGATGACACATATTGCGTGGTTGCTCTCCCTGATATTATTTGATGCTCTGCAAACAAATACCAACAGTTTTGTTAGATGCTCACTGAAGGAGAGCTCACTGTAATTACAATAACGAGGTGCTCAAAAACCTGGCTGAGGTGGGTACC